>PVJI01001993.1:0-157798 GCA_004026765.1 Micronycteris hirsuta | reverse complement strand
CCATTCTAAATGACAGTTTTGCTGGATAGATTATTCTTGGTTGTAGGTCCTTGCTTTTCATGATTTGAAATATTTCTCTCCAGCCCCTTCTTGCTTGGAAGGTCTCCTTAGAGAAATCCACTGACAGTCTTATGGGAATTCCTTTGTAGGTAACTGTCTCCTTTTCTCTTGCTGCTTGTAAGATTCTTTCCTTATTCTTCACCTTGGGTAATGTTATTATGATGTGCCTTGGTGTGTTCCTCTTTGGGTCCCGTTTCTTTGGGGTTCTCTGAGCTTCTTGGATTTCCAGGAAGCCTATTTCCTTTGCCAGATCTGGGAAGTTCTCATTCATTATCTGTTCAAAAATTCGTTCAATTTCTTGGTCTTCCTCTTGTCCTTCTGGCAGCCCTATGATCTGGATGTTGGGTCGTTTACAAATGTCTCTGAGGTTCCTGAGTCCCTCCTCATTTTTTTGAATTCTTGTTTCTTCCTTCTGGTCCACCCCATTGGTTTGAGTCCCAGCTTCCTTTTTTTCCCTATTGGTTCCCTGTAAATCTTCCTCTGTTATCTTTATCATTTTGTTCATGTGTTCAACTATTTCTTCCAGTTTTGTGAGCATCATGATTACCAGTGTTTTAAACTGGGCATCTGTTAATTTGGCTATCTCTTCATCCGTTAGTTGTAATTTCTGATCTTTCGTTTTGGCCATTTTTATTCTTTTTTATCTCAGCACACCTGTCGGAGTCTTAGGTGTTTGTTGGTGCCTGGCAACCTGGGTCGCTTTTTTTTGATGTTTCCTCTGGGGGTGGGGCCTGGGAGGGAGCATTGGTGTCTGCCGTTCACCGCCACTCCCTATCACTCTCTGCTCCCCAGTTCCCCACTGCCTTTTCCGCCAGTCTCGGCCCTGCTGGTTCCCACTGGCCTCTCCAGTTATGCTGCCAGCCTGCGAGGTTCACCCGTTGCTCGGGGTAGTGTTTTATTTAGGCGCTCCCAGGGTGAGTTCCTCCGGGCAAACTGCCTCTCACTCCGTTCCTCCGCTCGGTTCTACCCCACTTACCGGCCTGGATGTACGTCCTCCCCAACTTCCTGGGTGTCGGACTTCCCTTCAGTTCGATTCTGTCCGTTCTGGTTGTTTATTTTTTGCTATTGAGTTTGTTGTTTAAACTCTCTGATTGTGAGCGGCAGTGCAGTGCATCCACCTACGCCGCCATCTTGGCGGAAGTCCTCTTTTCAAACATTTTTAATGAAAGGTAAAGAGGTTCTGTCTACTGAGCTGTACTAGACACTACAGTCTAAGAGAAGATCAAAACAATGACAAGTTTCCATGATTTTTGTATTGAAGACAGAGTTCCTCTATATTCTCTATTCAATAAAGATAAAATGACGCGGCCCGGCTGGTGTAGCTCAGTGGATTGAGCACAGGCTGGGAACCAGAGGGTCCCGGTTCGATTCCCAGTCGGGGCACATGCCTGGGTTGCGGGCCAGGTCCCCAGTGAGGGCCATGTGAGAGGCAACCATACATTGCTCTTTCTCCCTCCCTTCTCCTCTCTCTGAAAATAAATAAATAAAATCTTTAAAAAAAATTTTTTTTTAAAGATAAAATGACCTGGTCAGACAAGTAAGAAAAGGCCTCTTTAACCCATGTTTGAAAAGGACCCATTTTAAAGCATTCCTAGGTGCCCAGAGAGTGTCTTTCAAATGTAACTAGCTATGACTCTACGTAAAGTCTAGTTTACCCAAAGAGCAACTTGCAACATGCAGACACCTCCAACTTCAGCATGCCATTTGATGTTTCTTAATCCAAACATTAGCCCTGGTAATAATTTTCTGCTCCTGGTAATAATTCTGTCACAGTGTGGCTTTATCATAAAGCCCCTATTAAAACACTTGAATGCGGTCTCTAATCTCAAAGAGAGAATATGAAAAATCAGTCACACAGCTAATAGCATGTGCTATGCTTTCAGCACATTTTAGATGTTTTAGGTCGATGATATATAGTAGGGGTAATATCTAGTTGTTAGGTCTCTGGATCCCTGAAATCTGACATCATTACATGTTCTTCCCCTAAGTGAACCCTACATGCAGATTAATGTGCCTTCTCTAAATTTTTTGCAGTGTTTCCTAGTAAGAGCAATGCGAGTCTCCTACAGAGGATGTTAATTTGTGTTTTAAAACATTCAAGATGTGGCCCCGGCTGGTGTAGCTCAGTGGATTGAGCACGGGCTGGGAACCAAAGGGTCCCGGTTCAATTCCCAGTCAGAGCACATGCTTGGGTTGCGGCCGGGTCCTCAGTGAGGGCCATGTGAGAGGTAACCACACATTGATATTGCTCTCCCTCTCTTTCACCCTCCCTTCCCCTCTCTCTAAAAATAAATAATAAAGTAAAATCTTTTAAAAAAAAATTAAAAAAAAACATTCAAGATGTGCAGCAATCTCATCTCACTGGCAGGTTCCTGTAATAGTAATTTTAAAATTATTATTACTACTTATTATTAATTTTCAGTAGTTTTGTATTACCTTCAGATATACTTTCTAAAGCATTGTTCAAGCCTAACAAATTGTAATCATCTCCGCCTAAGAATCACAGGATTCTCGAGCTGGGATATCTTAGAGACACCTCAATCTTACTACTAGAGGAGGCTCAGGTGATGCGGAGAATGCAGAAAGTCTGTAACAAGAACTTTATGGAGTGCTTGTGGAGTCAAACAGATCACTCCTGAGTTCTGCTGCAGGGAGGGGTTCATAGTGAGGCACAGTAAGTACCACGGGCTGGAGTGATGGGGAATCATTTCAGTTCAGGAGGCAAGGCTCTAGAGTCAGAATGCCCACGTTGTAATCCTTGCTCTGCCACTCAGTAGTCTTTTGGCCTTGGGCAGGTCACCTAATCTCCCTAAGCCTCAGTATCCTCATCTGTCCAGTGGTACCTATCTCATAGACTTGTTGTAAAGACTGAAGAAATTAAATACACATAAAGTAACCCAGGGCCCCATAGGGATTTTCCTTTTTATTATGGCGCAAAGACTACAGAGTCAGAGAGACAAGCCCGCTCAGAACCCATCGCCCCACCCTCCTTTTTAGGCCATAATCCAGGTATCCGAGACCCTGGAATTACCTGCACAAATGGCCCTGGCTGTCTTCTGGCTGCTTGCTGGAGTGTGCTCTTGTAGGTTAGATAGAGGGTGACCTGAAGGGACAGCAATTCCGGGGCTGGGGGCATTTCTCCCACTTACACATTCTGGCATGGAACTCAAGGGAATCTAAGAATTCTACATCTGAATCTGTTCTTCCAGGTTTTATGAAAGTATGTTTGACAAGGTAAAAGGAAGAACATAGTGAACAATAGATAGTTTGCTTGACATCTAACTTTTAAGTATGTAGACATATAGAATAGTCTCCTTTAGTATTCTTGCCCTGCCCCCACGAGTGTGAGGGGTAAGGCTGGTGCCTTCTACATATCAAGCATTTGGTATGTGTAACTATTATTATCATTGGTATTGCTATAAGAAAGTGACGCTTCTCACAAAAGGTAGCAAAATGAAATCTTTCTTTTCCCTCACTGACCACAGAGAACACCACCTGCCAAGAGAACACTAATGAACAAGCGGTAGGTTAGAGATTTCTAAAGGTTCAAGCAGAGGCCAAACCACTTTTCAGATTAAGGACTATAACAGAGCTAAGCAAAGCATTCTGCAAAGAGCAACTGAGAGCGACTCCACACTAAACATGAACTCAGCATCAGCATTTATAAATGTGAAGAATGGGAAATCTCCAGGGAGGTTTCTCAGCACGGAGTTGCATGGGGTAAGAGCCCTTTGGATGAGACGATGACCAGTAGATTAGGAGAAGAGGAAGCCAGACCTGAGGGGACCGGGGCACGGTTATTCTCTCGGCCTTCAGTGCTGGGTGTGAGTGCCAGTAGTTTGCAAGGCCCAGCCAGAAGTGGAGCGCAGAATCCCACTGTTGTCTTTTACCACTCTGCTGTGATTACACCAGAAAATGTGAGTCCAGACATCGGACAGATCCCTTCGTTCTTTTATAAAGTCCTGAATCTTAAAACCTGCTCTGAAGAGGAAAGAATTTGATTCATCCCTTACACCCGACACCTAAACAAATTTCAAATGGGTCAGAAGTATAAATGTAAAAATAAAATCATCAAGTACAAAAAAAAAACATGAGCTAATTCACTTACAACCTAGAAAAACATTTATAACTACGATGCAAAAAACACCAAGTAATATAGGCAAAATCAATACATTCAGTTACCCCAAAAATTACAAATCTTTTTCATGGTAAAGAATATCATAAGAAAGTAAAAAGAAAAGTGATTAACTGGGTAAAATATTTGTAATCAATATATCACATAGGATAAATGTCTCTAATATATAGTTTCTTTTGATAAAAATAAGACCATTAACTCTATGAAAAATGTGAATAGGCAGTTCACATAAGATGAAATAAAAATTGGCCCTTAATCACATAAAAAAAGAAATGCTGAAAATAAGAGAAATGCCAATTAAAACTACATTGATTTTTAAACACGGAAGATCAACTATACATTCCCAAGGTCATCCCTAAGGATCCAAACAATAAAACGAATGTGGTACCCACCATACCTGCTCTTTTGTAGCAGTGAGCTTTCCGATTCCGTTGACAAAGGGTGGACAGTCCGAAGAGAGGACAGAATCACGGAGCCGGTGGCACAGGGAGTGAAAGCCAGGCCTGGGTTCCAGCCCTGATCACTCTCAGCGTGGCCTTGAACAAGGCACTCAATTTCTTCAGGTCTTGTTTTACGTAACTCTAAAACGAAGGGGTTTATTTAACTCTAAACCCAACGACCTATAGGATCTCTTCCACCTCTAACATGTTCTAGTTAATTAACAGCATTAGTTTGTTATTGGCAATATGTCTTTTCAGGGAAATAGTACAATCTAACCACATACTTACAGAGATTCTGCTTGAAAGACTGGTGAAAACAAGGTAGAATAAGTGCTATGCCAATCCAGGGCTCTTAAAAGGGACTGGGCTAATCTTACCAATATACTTAAAATAATGTTGCCAATCATATCTCAGTAAAATTGGGGGCAGTGCTTAAAAAAACAGAATTATACTATAAATGTGAAGTCTTACATGTAAATATCTCAAGAAAGATTTAAAAATAAAAAGATGGCTCATCCTCCAGGGACTCTATTCAGTGACCTAAAGAAGCTTAAATAGTGATGTGGACCAGAGCATGAACCTTTATAACTGAACTTAGAAAACTTAGAAGGCAAAGTTAGCTACACCAACAATAAAACTTACCTTTACCAAGACTGGGTACATAATTTCCATGGCCGAGGGCAAATTAAAACTCAAGGCCCATGTTTAAAAATTATCAAGAATTTCAAGACAGTGACAGCAGAGCATTAAACCGAACTCAAGCCCCTTCTAAGCACGGGGCCCCGTGTGACCAGGGAGGCACACGCCCAGGAAGTCGGCTGTGTTTGCGGAGCTGCCCGTGTCTTCCAGGCCCAGGGCTGCATGCCTTACAGATAATTCATTCAATTTTCACCATAACCTTGCAAAAGTAATATTAAAATCCCCATTTTATGAAAAAACAAATAAAGGCAGAGAGAGGTTAAAGATTTATCCAAGGTGCCCTGGCTGGTGTAGCTCAGTGGATTGATCGCAGGCTAGGAACCAAGCGGTCCCGGTTCAATTCCCAGTCGGGGCACATGCCTGGGTTGTGGGCCAGGTCCCCGTGAGGGCCATGTGAGAGGCAACCATACATTGCTGTTTCTCTCCCTCTCTGTCTCCCTTCCTTCCCCTCTCTCTAAAAAAATAAAAAAATAAATAAATAAAAATAAAATCTTTAAAAAAAAAAAAAAAAGATTTATCCAAGGTCTCACAGCCTGTAAATAACAGAGCTCAACTTAGGCCTGACTCCAAAGTCAGATTTTTGCCTGTGGTCTTCAAACGTATTAGTGAAAATTTAGTATGAATATGCTGATGTATGTGTAAACATGTAACCATAAATTATATTTGTATATTACTGTATTACTAAATTATGTATCTTATAATTCATGTAAAACAAAGACATTTAAAAGATGCCATAAATAATAATTCTAATAATTTCTTTAGAGACATCAACCAATCACCTTCCAAGATCCATGCGTTGCCCAAGGGTTTAGGCTGCCCTTGATCCAGTCAAATTTAGACTTAACAGAACATAAGATGTTAATTTTCCTATGAAGTGTGAACATTTTAACAGGATATTCTTTTTTAAAGATTTTATTTATTTATTTTTAGAGAGAGCAGGAGGGAGGAAGAAAGAGAGGAAGAGAAACATCGATCAGTTGCCTCTTGTACACACCCTGACCAGGGACCGAATCCACAACCCAGGCATGTGCCCTGACCAGGAATCCAACCCATGACCTTTGCGGGATCATGTCTAACCAACTGAGCCACACTGGTCAGGGCATAATAGGATATTCTTAAAGGGTAACACTCAAAAAGGAGTTGATCATAGTGGAATTGTAGGCCCTGTGAAAATCAAAGGATGTATTTTTTTTTAAATCCTGGAGATTGACTTGCCTTGGAAAAATTTCATTTCACTCACTGATAAAACAAGCTCTCTGGGCCTGACTGGAATTTTTGGTGTATTCCAGGTTATCTGCACAGTTATGGAGCACAAGTTGATTGATTATATAACACAACAGGAAACATTCACTTGAAAAGCGCTTCCTGAGTGTCTGTGATGGGCCAGAGAGCTTGCTGTTTCCTGGGGACAGAGTGAGCTCGATCCACAGGGCCTCCAGTGAGAGCCAAGTCTGGTCTAAGGGAGGAAAGGAGGCTCTACAGCAGCAAAGAAACCCGTGAAAGAGGCAGATTGTCCTTTCCTTCTGAACATAAACCTTTAGAAAGTAAGGGCTGTGCTTATCGGTATATTTTACCCCCCCCCCAAAAAAAAAATGTTCGATGCATTAGAACTTGATGAGGAACCCAAATTTTCCTTTAAAATGTAAGAAGCATATGTACACTTCTTTGTCTAAACTGTGGTTTAGTTTTTAGATCCTCTTGAAATACTGGGATGTTTCAAAGTGCACTACAAAATCTGTTTTTTAATTCTGCTTTTATCTCTTACTACATAATAAATAGTCTTTGATTGAATCCTAAAGGTGCTAAAAATTGACAGCCCAAGTAAAGACAAAAGAGATTTTATATCTCTTCCACCAGATGGCGACATAGAACTGTGTCTTTAAAACAGGGATCTCATGTCCCAAAAGACAAACCTGAGCTATTTAAATTAAACGGAAAATACAGAAATTATTTCCTTACTTAATCCATAAGAAAAAAAGTATAAATACATGACATTTACAGGACTAGGTTTTTCTAGTCTCCTGTTAGCTTAAAGGGTGACTATTTGGATAGCTGGTTTGCTTTGTAAAATAGCAATAAAATTAAAAAGGAGTTAAGTACAAAGAAAATTGGGGTAGCAGATAGATATTAGGCTGAGTATGTCAATCACTCTTTAGAACTCTTTCTTTTGTTGCTATGGAAACTCCACAGCATTCACTCCAAAACCCATGTTTTAATACAGCTTTGAAATTAGTAGAATATTGGATCTGCAGTCAGATTACTTGGTTCAAATCCCATCTCCACCATTTACTAAGCATGTGACCCTTGACAAGTGATTTAATATCTATCTTTGTGTCTCAGTTTCCACAACTGTAGAGTAGGGATAATGTTTAACTGATAATAAGCATGTAAAACATTTAGCACAGTTCCTGGCACTCACTTGCACAAAATAGATCTGTAATCATCACCATCATGGCACTGTCTATGCTATCTAGCAAGACTTGACAAAACATTTCTTTCATCATGTTTTAGGAAGAAGCATGGTTCTCAGTATTGGCCAATCCCAGGCAAGAGAAAAAAAAATACTTTTAGGGATAAACAGTATAATATAATCTGCATATCTTTGACTCATTGCTAAAATGTCAAATTGTTTAGGTTTTTTTATGCAATTCAATAATATGATTGATGAAGCACTCTATTCCATTTAATTGCCATTTAGAATCTTTATAGTTTTTGCTTTAACTAAAAATTACATAAAGCAAATTTATGTAGAAGGCCACATTTTTAGCATCTATTTCTTATTTTCAGTATATTTTTGTATGCCCCAATCCATGTTTCTATTTCAGCATTTACCGTAATGATTAGAAAAAAGAGAATATACACCATTTTCCCAATTATGCAATCTTAATGAGCAAGTTCAATCTACTTGTATTTGCAGGAGATGCTGGTTTTATTTTACTACTATCCTCAGCTGCCTTTTCTTTCTGATATATTCAACATTCATCCTTTTCACTGTCATTAATTTTTTTAATTGTCAAAATAATTTTCCATATTAACATCTAATCTTCCTGCTCCCAGCTGATCAAGATTCAGTTAGTCTGTTGATTTTGTTGGTCTGTTTTGTTTTTCCTTGCAAATTGTTTGATTTATCTACAAAATCCCAATTTTCTTGCTAGCATCCCTCAGCTAATGAATTATTTATCCTCTACACATAGTTTTCTTTTGAATTTGAATGCTTTGCTTTTGATGGAATCATTTCTCATTTCGGTCTATTTACTGTCAATGAGACTCAAGTCCTTTGGTAGCAGTGAGGGTTGGCACTGCACCATCCATCCACATTCAATGTCTCCCTGCGTCAGCCAGATGGCAGGAACTGCAGAGAAATCTAGGCCACACACAGAGGTCCTCCTAAGAACCTTGGGCAAAGAGAGTCAAAAGGACACATCAATATAGTAAAGCTTGTCTCCTATTAGCTGGATAAGCTGATACTTTCTAAAAAAATGCTGCAGTTGACACATTTTACCTTTGTAATCAATGTTACTCAGCTGCACTCTGAGATTTTTGAGAGTTGTTTTTTGAAATTAGATAAACTTCACCTGTGTGATCTCCGGCACTTATTTCAGTGTTTCGCTTAGTTACTAGGAACTTTGTCTGAGGGAAGTAAGGCCATCCTTTCAAACAAAATATCAGAGGAAAAACACAGTGTCCCTGTTACTTTGGTGCCAATGAAACACACTTCCTGGTATTCATGCCCTTGAGTCTGGTCTTGGTCATGTGACTTGCTTTGACCAAAGGGTGCAAGCAGAGGCTTAATGAGCACTTGCATATGGGGCATGGCATCTTGGAATGCTTGATCTTGGAGCTAGATCTCTGAAGGGTGAAAGATCAAGTGGAAGGAGACCCTGGAGGCCATTTGGACATTCCAGTTCCAACCAAGCTACCAACAGAATGCAATAACATGAATGACCTCAGGCATATAACGTGGAGCAGAAGTTCCTCCCAATGCAGCTGAGTCAACCCACCAAGTAATAATAATAATACATTGTTGTTTAGCTACTTCATTTGGGGTTGGCTTGTTACACAGCAATTGACTTCACAGAGATTTATCGCTTAGTGTGCTACACAGATACCCACATCTCAGCCAAGGACCTCTCAGACAAGGTCCTTCTTTGTCCTCATCATTTCAAGTCTCCTCTAGATACACATGGAAGTAGGCTCTGGTTCTCTTTGTTTTATCCCAGAAGCCATTATGGTCAACAGAGCTGCCTCTGATAGGAGACGCCACCTTGCCCAAGCCCCTGACCGCAAGGCTGAAAGGAGATGGTAGCAGGGCATTCTACTCTGCTGAAGACCTGTAGGGAGGGCAAGGGAGAAAAACACTGAGAGGACTATTAAGAGGGGACAGAAGAGAGTGGGAAAACTGAGAAAGTCTTGCTATGGACTGATAGTGTCTGAAGGAATTCCTAACACAAAATCCCCACCCTCTGAACAAAGGCGAAGAGAAAGGATCGTAACACATGAAAGCTGTATTTATCTGAAACTCCCATGTCCCAGTCAAGACAGATGAGTGAAAAGTCAGGATGGAGTAGCAATTTAGCAGAGGATGAATGTTCGAGTGGTACACGCTCTAGCAGGGTTATTTCCACTGGGCAATGCCAGGAAAATGCTGGGAGTTTCATAGCAATATAGTACAGCCAATAAAGAACTAAGAACAATGACTTGTACCCTAAGAAGCAGCAGGAGGATAACAGAAAAGGGTCACTTTTTTCACAATAGTAAAGTAAAACTACAGTGGGGTAAGACCTAGGGTGAAGGAACCCTGTGCTGACAATAGTGTCAGGGTGTACAATGGCACACCGCTCTGAGGAGAAGCCCCCTCAGGCTGACACAGCTCAGCGTCTGGAAGGCAAGAGGAAACAAGTGTTGAACTTTGCATCTTTGTGCATCCGAACCAGCGGCCGTCCCCCACCCCCACCCCCCGCCCAGCCCCTGCCGCCCCCTACTCCACCCCCCTCCTCCTAGAGGTGCTCTCTTCATGGCTTGCTCTGGTATAAAATTAGGATGGACTGTCATTCCCTTTTACCTGTGGAGAAATAAATTCAAACCAATCTGAACTGGCATATCTGTTCTTCCTCCAGCTGTGAGCAAACTCTGACCTCATTGCATTTGGGGGTGCACAGGCCCCATCTACTTGGGATAGGGCTTTGTTTGCCTTGTTCATCACAGAGTATGACAAGGCATGGCACCATTAGACACACAATGAGTGTATCAAATGGAGGCCATTCTGTATTTCTGCTATTCTGTATTTTTTGACCCTGTATCTGCTTATTCCTGCTGCTCTGCAGGACCTCTTGTCTTTCAGAACACTGTTTCAAACCTGGGGTTCACTACAAAGGAAGAAGGGACTTTTTCTTCTACCCTCCTTTCCTTAATAGACTTTTTTCCTTAAATATTTTATTTATTTATTTTTATTTTTTAAAAGAATTTATTTTTTTATTTTTAGACAGAAGGGAAGGGAGGGAGAGAAAGAGGGAGAGAAACACCAATGTGTGGTTGTCTCTCACGTGGGGACCTGGCCTGTAACCCAGGCATGTGCCCTGACTGGGAATAGAACCAGTGACCGTTTGGTTCGCAGCCCGCACTCAATCCACTGAGCTACACCAACCAGGGCGTAAAATAAAAATTAAGTAAGTAAATAAATAAATAAATAAAATATTTTTAGAGAAAGGGGAAGAGAGAGGAAGAAAGCACGGGGAGAAACATTGGTCCCCAACGGGGGACCCACCAGCAACCCAGGCACCTGCTGGGACCCGGAGTCAAATTGGTGACCTCTCAATTCGCGCATCAATCCACTGAGACTCACCAGCCAGGGCTACACTCCTTTTTTTAGATTTTAAGTCTCTGCTGTGACCTCTAGCAACACTAAAAGCATGTATTTATTTTTTTCCTGAGAAAATTGATCCAGGGACTAGAGATGCACTCCTTTTCTCAATGTGGTGAGCACCAAGTCTGTGCCTTGAGGAACCACCGCTGTTCCTGGAAGAGACGCCCCAGGCGAGAGCTGCCACAGGGCTGCACTCCACGCAGGGCTGGGGACCCTCTACCTGAGACAGAGCCATCAGAAATTGGGCGTGGGTGGAAGATAGATTTTATCAATTTAGACTTTCGTTTATTTGAACTTTCACTCATAGGGCAAGGTAATTTGATTTGGAAATCGAATTCCTTTGGACTTTGCTGTCTTGGATTTGAACATGCAAGTAGGTCTAATCTTTAAACTCACTTCTCCCTGAGAATTTGTAATGGTAGAGGGGTTTACATTCACATCTGGGGCCTCTTTATAATGCATTTCATTTCTGGGCTGTCTTAATGTTATCACTTTCTCCTATCGAAGAACCTCTGGGGATAAACAATGTGCCTGAGCTTAAACTGGGGTCATAAAGAGAACAAACGGGGAGTGAATTTCCAGCTTTGTGTAGAGTAAGCTCAGAGCTTGAAGGGTGGTCTGACACACCTCAGAGACCTTCTGCAAGGAGAACCTAAACTACCCAGCAGATTTTTGGAGGCCTAAAGTTTATACATTTTGCAGGAAGGAGATGTTTAAGGAAAAGAGAACATAAAATGTTGAACACAAATATTAGGTATAGGACCATGAAAGGGGCCTAAGTGAGAGGTCATAAAGTATCAGCATCCTTAGTTTTGTGACAAATCCACCTCTGCTGCCCACCAGCAGTCTGGAGGATACCCCAAAGAAACAGTGGCTAGTCTACTTCCTGATGGGGTGTTGATCTTCCCAAGAGAGCCATACACCTGGCTAATCACAGGCTTAGCAGAGGTTGCAAACTCATCTAAAATGATTTGGTTATCCACAATATGAATAACTAGGGCCTCCCTTGCAACCTCACTACCGAGTTATAATGAAAGTAAGCCTTACATTGAATGCTGCCACCCATATAGATGTCAATTGGCAAGCAGGCACAAAGCAAGCCTACAACCCATTCTGGGAACTCAGTGAAATCCCAGGTCTGTTCTACACATGGAAGGTGAACTAAATGCAAATGTGACAATATTCTGATGACAGGATGTAGTCAGATTCAGGCACAAGAATCCTCCATGAAATATCCCAACTTTTTTCTTCTTCTAAGAGCAAGGATATTTCCCTACAGTATCAATATTAAAAACAGAAAATTCAAGATCAATGTAAACCTGTTATCTAATCCTCAATCTATATTCAGATTTCATCATTGTCTTAGTAATGTCCTTTGTAGCTTATTTTGGGGGGAGGGGTGATTCAGGATCACACATTGCATTTAGTCATCAAGTTTCTTTTGCCACATAGAGAATTTTTTTAAAAGGCAAATAGTAAGATGGTAGAAATAGATCCAATATATATGTAACTAAAACAAACATAAAGGGATTAAACTCTCCGATTAAAAAACAGAGATCACCAGACTAAATTTTAAAGAATTTAGGTATTTGGAGATATATCTAAAACATTAAATAATAGAAAGACTTGGGGCAGGGGCGCAGATGAAAACATATACATGGGCCAAGTAAAATTTCTTTTTTTTAAAAGATTTTATTTACTTATTTTTAGAGATAAGGGAAGAGAGGGAGAAAGAGAGGGAGAGAAACATCAGTGTGTGGTTGCCTCTCACGTGTCCCCCACTGGGGACCTGGCGCACAACCCAGGCACGCTCCCTTACTGGGAATCGAACCAGCAACCCCCTGCTTCACAGGTCCATGTTCAATCCACTGAGCTACAACAGCCAGGGCATAAAATTTCTTTAGTAGCCAAATTAAATAAAACTATTATCAGACAAAACAAAGTTTAAGGCAAAATCATTACTAGACAGAAAAAAGGTGAACAGATAACATTTTAAAACTTTAATTCATCAGAAAGATATAAAAATTCTAAACTTGTATAGACCTAATAATGAAGCTTGCAATAACAAAGCAAAATGGATAGAGTACTCCCCAACTCACTGTATGAAGCTGTCATAACCTCGAGACCACAAACATAAAAGGACAGAATAAGAAAGTAAAATTATGCTAGTCTCATTCATGAACAGGACTGCAAAAATTCTAAACCAAACCTAGCAATGTAAAAACAAACAAAATAATATATCATGACCAGTTTGAGTTTATATTAGGAATGCAAGTTTGGCTAAGTAATATTACTGATTCAATTCAGCTTCCAACAAAAGAGAAGAAAAAGAACATGTGATTATTTCAACGGACATGAAGTGCTTAACTGTCTCAACCTTAGTTTCCTCCTCGATGCCATCAAGACAACCGACTTTACCTCACAGAGAAACTATGAAGATTTGATGAGATAATGCAACTCAAACGCTTAGCACCCTGCCTGGCACAACGTTAGCTGTTGTTGTTGGCAAGATAAAGTCATTCCACAGGGAGAAGAACAAAGGGTGGGAACACGTCAAACCAGTTGTGCAGAGTCCCAGACCGAAATCACTGCTGGTTCTTGCCAGCCAGCCATTCTGGCATGTTCATATCCAGCTTTGCTCCCCATTTCTCTGGAAAGGCCCTCTCTCTCCCTTTTCCCACGGGTATGTTCACATTCACACATCCACTTACACAGAAGCCAGGTGCCAGTGGGGTCCTGGGCAAACAGGCTTCTTACAAGCTGAAGATAACACGGCTGAATGGGGATGATGCAGGGGGACGGGCCAGACCTTGTCACAGCTTCAAAACTCTAAGATGCTGTGATCTCAGTTCTAGTAGCTCCCGCTTGGCTCACTGTCTTCTGTTCCCTGAAGGGACAGTTCTGCACTCAGCTATAACGATACCCCTGTAACAACTGTCTACTTCACAGGGTCACCTTGAGGATCAATGTGTTATCAAGTATGAAGTGCTAAGGGCGGCACCTGATGCATACAGTAAGAACTCAGCAAATGCTGGCTCAGTCACAGCCAGTGCAGACCTGGCATTGCTATTGGTTGGGACCCAAATGTTATGAGGACCGCCCTGGAGTGGCACCCAGGTCCTCCTCTGGTCCCAGCTCCCGAGGATCTGAGTCAGGAGGGGATCCAAGTGGTTATGTGCCCAGAGCAGGGCTGTGCCCTTGTGAGGCAACTGTGATAGAGAAATGACATAAATGCCAAGTGTCACAACTAAAAAAAAAAATAACATAAGGGCAGGTTCGTATTTGTAAACTGTTCTATGGAATTTAAATCCTTTCCCCTCCTAGCTGAGGAATGCCAGACATTCTGCCTGCTCTGCTCCTTTTCCAAAGACCAGTGGCACCCTCTTCCATGAAGCCCTCTTTACTTAAGCAAACGGCTTCCCCACGACCCTGCCTTAGCACCCCAGCCCAGTCACATAGGACACCGTGGGCCTTTTAAGTCACTACTACTCTGGGTAATTTTACCTCCTGCCAGTGATGGAGGCTTTGTAAGAAACAGGGTGCTGAGTGAAGAGGGAGCTGCTCCCTCATGGGACAGGGCACTGGGCATCACACATGTTGTCTCTTGGTCAAATAATGTTCTGGCCATTAACTCAGGTGCTCAGGACTTCCCCAAAGAAACAGATATTAGCACCTGTTGGAGGGCTTTATTCCAAAAAATTTCAATTCCTTAGACAAGCATTTGGTTAATTCATTAATTTATAGCATCCCCACATGAGCTCCTTTCGCTGCTATCTGTACCAGTGTCTGAAGCCCCACCCCACATGACCGGTAACTGCAGGAGAAGGGAGCCCTGCAGAAGGCAGCCAGTGGAGACAGGCCCATAGGCCCTTCCTTCCCCTTAACCTGCAGCTGTTCTCTGAAGCCAGGTGCTCCCCAAACAGCGCCTGGGAGGGAAACCCCAGGGACACCATGAATACATTAGCAAATGTGCTTTAAAATGTAAAGAGCTTCAAGCCTGACTCCAAGAGGAGGTCTTTTCAGACCGCCATTTCTCATTTTTTTTCCCCCCAAAGAAAAGGTGGCTCTTTCAGAAAAGTCCTTCTTCCCTATTTCTCAAACCCTACTCCTCGTTTGGGCCAGCACTTTTCAAGCCAAACAGACAACATTTGAGCCTCCCCACACCCAACACACACACACACACACACACACACACACACACACACACACACACACACACACACACAGGCTTTATCACACAGGCCAGGCCTTGATGTTGTTATTCTTTGATGTGGTTTTCTCAATCTCAGGCCCATCACCCACTCACTCCCTAACAGCCTGTGGTTTGGATGGACAAGGGCACCCTGGTTACCTGAGGTGATTCCTCTTGTATTGATGTGGTTCAGGGATGCAAAACCTAAATTTATCCATTCAGAGTGAAACTTAGGGCTTTGTTCCGTGTTTCGGGAAGGAAGGGCCCCTCTCCCTGCTCCTAGACCAGGAAGCAGCGCCGTCCCCCTGAGGGAAGCCAGCCCGAAGCCAAAACTAATCCAGGGAGGAGGCATCGCACCAGCAGCGCTGATGAGACGGAGAACTTCTGCAGCAAAGCAACGTTTAAACTCGTCCTACCTCAACATGTTTTAGTCGCGTGAACCAACACTGTTGTTTACACCATCTGGATGTGGATTTTTTATTTTGTTATTGAACTGTGAAGACTCTAATAAAATCAGCTTTGGGGGGAAAAATGCAGAGAGCCTCCTCCTGGCAGCGAGAGAGAGGGAATTGATTCATGGGGTGCAGCGTTCATCACCTCGTGTCTTCAGGCGCCTCCTATAGATAATTAGACCCAGGCTCCACTTAGATGCAGCAGACCTAAGGAGTCTAGCGCGGTCTCAGCTCCACAGGGGCCGCTCCCAGCGTGGCGGGCACTCAGTAGGTGCTTTGCCGACTGATGAGGGAATGAATACTGCTTTGGCCGGACGGGGGAATGATTCCAACCAGTCTGGGAGCAGAGCCCCACGCTCCTTCCCAGAAGAGGCTGAATCAGCCGGATGAAGTGATTGCATGCACCAGCGAAGAAGACAGTAGAGAGAGGTGACAGACACTTAGCAGATGGCAGCCGGAAAGGGCTGGCCTGTACCCCAGCAAACCCCGGTTCCGACGAACGCTTTCTGGCCATTTTAACTGAAGCTGTGGGACCAGAGGCGCCGGATGCGAAGTCAAACCCTTGAGAGACTGCCTCCCTCACAACATCAAAGCTGGAAGAACGGCAACATGGCAAATAATTCACCGTGAGAGGGAAAGTGTCAACGCAATGGTGACCGGACGCTGAGCAGATTCTCCGGGGAAAACGCCGGGCGCCTCAGCGCGGCGGGCTCCGCCCCGCCCCGCCCCGCCCCGCGGAGACGGCCGCTCCGGGCTTGTGTGGAGACCGTTCCCTCTTCCTCCGGAGAGTCAGTCTCAGGGGCCTCCACTGATGTTCCGCCTCCTCCGTCCCCACTCCCAGACACAGCGGGTCCCCAAAGTGTGTTAAATATCTGGAGCGCTGAGTGAAGGCCGAGCGGAAACTCGCGCAACCCCCGCCCCCCGCGCCCCCAACCTCCAGCCCCGGACGTGCGGCCCTCCGGCCGCCGCGCCGGCCCGACAGGGAAGGCGCAGCCTCAGACTTGGTGGGCACGGGCCGGGCAGGAGAGCCAAGGGAGGCCCTCCAGTTTCGGTGTCGGGGTGTCCTCTTCCCTTCTGTGACGCTGACGGGACCGTAACACAAACGACCCGACGGCCGACGTGAGGTGTGACAGGGACAACCCGGGCAGCGCAGGCAACCAACCCGGGTGCCTTATAAACCGGGCCCTCCCGAGGAGGCGTGTCTTCGCGCTCGCCGCGGAGGAAAGAGCCAAAATGAGGCCCCCGAGTCCTACCCACGAACTTTCCCACATCAGCCCACTGCACAGGACGCTCAGAGGCTGGTGGTGCTGCCTCAAGCTGAGTGAAAATAGCGGGAACCGCACGGAGAACCATCAATTTCTCACACGTCTTGATCTCTAATTAAAAGGTGAGTGTAGGTCCATCCAATTCCATTTCCCGAATCTCTTCTTTCAGAAGGGGACTGCGTTTTTACGACAAACACGAAGCTCCAAACGGGATGTAATATTCTCTCTCACAGACCTTTTTATTTTTTAAAGTCGATAAACTCATTCTTCTAGGGCAGCTTGTGCTCTTCAAGTTGGGTCCTAAGCCTTGAAAAACTTTGAAGTTCATTTATTTCTCTTTTGGGAAATCTTTATTCAGTCCTGAAAGCAACAAAAGAGCACTTCGCTTTAAGTGCTGGATCTAGAAAACTAGCTGAGAATAAGGGAGGTGAGAAGTATGTTTTGGGGATAGGAAGAAGCAAGTAATTTTAAAATATATATATAAATATACTACCAAAGGAACGAGCTTCAGAAAACCAAAACAACCAGGAAACCCCCATGTAGGATTGATGAGCATTAAGTATACACTTATTTGTAGAATGAAGACTAAATGAGGATTGAGAGGAAGAGAAGAACCGTTTGCTCAGACATTGTAGATACAGTAAAATGATATAAAAGTGGGCTGAAGGGGAGAATGGAGAGAGCACACACAAAAATGTTTTAAAAAATTCTTCTCAGCACGCATGGGCATTTTTTGTTCTAGAGAAATGACTTACCTTCACACAAAGACCCACACATAAATGTTTATAGCAGCTCTATTCGCAATAGACAAAAACTACAAAGTACCCAGATGCCCTTCAGTAAGTGATGGTTAAACAAACTGGTACAACCATATCATGGACTCAGCGACAAAAGGAACTACTAATACACACAAAAACCTGGATGAATCTCTGGAGAATTATGCCAAGTGAAAACAGTTACTCATTCGTGATTCTACTTACCCAAAATTCTTGAATTGACAATCTTTCAGCAAGGGAGAACAGACTGGTGGTTGCCAGAGGCTAACAAGGGTGGGGTTGGGAAGCAGGTGGGGCTGTAAAAGGGCAACGAGAGGGATCCTTGTGGAGACGGAAATGTTCTTCTGTATCTGAACAGAATCAATGCCAATAATCTGGCTGTGATACTGTGCTATAGTTTTATAAGATATCACCATTGGGGGAATTACTTGTATTTCTTACAACCACTTGGGAATCCACATTGTCACACACAGACACACAAAAAAGCAAATTAAAAAAAATAAAAACTGTTCTCAGTAATTACGTTAGTGGTGGTATTAGTATTGCTATTCGGAGTTAATGTGTAATATGGGATAAAGCATGAGTGAGTTTAGGATCTTTTAATTCTATACCCCCTGTATCCTTAAGAACCACAATTCTCTGAGTGAAAAAGATTATAACATGGGAAATGTTAGGTTGAAAAATCCCTGCAATTCTGAATGAGTATGAACTCATGAGTTCTTCTTTGCTTTACCTACTGATATGCCCAGAAACAAGGACCAACCCAGTAAGAAAGAATGAGCATTGCTAGCACACAAATTATGATTTTAGAATACCATTTTCTACTAAAAGAAATCAGAGTTTCTTAAAGAAACCTAATTGCAGGTCTGGGGTCAAGAAACGTCCCACCTGGCTGGTGTAGCTCAGTGGATTGAGCGGGGGCTGGGAACCAAAGGGTCCTGGTTCGATTCCCAGTCAGGGCACATGCCTGGGTTGCAGGCCAGGTCCTCAGTGAGGGCCATGTGAGAGGCAACCACACATTGCTGTTTCTCTCCCTCTCTCTCTCTCCCTTCTCCTCTCTCTAAAAATAAATAAATAGTCTTTAAAAAAAAAAAAAAACATCCCAGATGAACCTGGGACGTCTTGTCATGCCAGGTAGGGAGGAAAGTATCAAAGATTACTAGGGTTATATAAAAAAACCCCTCAAAACCCAACCTGAAAGGGCTTCCCCTAGACAATGACGGGACATTTTTAAGTTTCAAAAAGGACTAATTCTATTGATGGTTAAAGAAATCTGGAGCTTTGATGGACAGAAGTTTTACCTTTAAGGGTAGGGATCATGCTTAGAAAGCTCAGTTCAAATAGTGGGAAAGACTCAAGTATTTTGTCTTTTCTACATTAATTCCACCAAGTGAAGGAAATATTGAAGTATTCCAACTAACAAATGAAAAGAATATCCAGAGGGAAATACAGGATCCTCAAACATGACCAGTCCTAAAAGTGCCAAAAACTTGGTGAGATCACATGTCCAATGCCTAATGTGACCCACTCCACTTCCTCGGTTGAAGATGCCATGGACTGTAAGAAGCATCACCACTCTACAGTACCCGGAAGAAGACACAACACTGAGGTGCTGTCAATCAAAGATGCATTCCAAAAAGAGATGTTCAACGTTGACAAAAGTGGGCTTCCATCAGTGACTACCCTGACAGTCTTATTTTACTGCTACTCATGTTTCAGATGTTTAGAGGCCAATGTTATTGCCCATCCTGTATCACTAAAAAGTAGAGTAAAGCAGCACATTATAGCAATAAAAATCAATGTGAAAATCCTCAAAATATTAAATCATGTAGAATTTTAAAAAATCCATTATTTGCCCTGACGGGATCAAAGTTCCCAATCCTTTCTGGCCTGTAACTTCTGCCAGTGAACAAGCCTGATCACATCTGCTGACATCAGCTCCTGATGACCCACAGAAACCAGTCTTCTGTCACTGTTTCTCTTCCCTTCACCCTCTACCTTCCACACTCAGGCCTCAGTGGGTCCTCAGCAGGTATAGCAAGGAGTGCATTACCAAACCCAGGCCTCAAAGTCAGGGGTCAGTGAGCCTCTGGAATTATGTGCAAAATGTCCCATGTTATGGTACTTTTTTGTGGGATTCTGGGATTGCTGGTTGAGTGTGGCCCACCTGCCACCTGCCTGGCTTCATCATGAGTAGGCTTAACATAATTTCACGTGTTCAGAAGTGAGCCATTTGAGTCTAATCCTAAGGTGAGGACAAGCGAATGCCATGGTGAGATAAATGACCTTGGGTGCATGTGAGAGGTGGGGGAGAAGCTGGTGAGGTCTCAGTTCACCAGTTGGTCACAGAAAGCGCCAGTGTCATTCAGCCATAGAGCCCAGGCTTGTTGTTGCATTAGGCGTGGCCTCTGTAGGAAAATTTACTGAGAATCTGTGGCATGGAATCAATATGAAAAGATAAAAATAGGATAAGTGTAATACACGTATCTTATTCACAACTCTATGCTGGCGTCAGCAAACTGGCCCATGGGCCAAATCTGGCCTATCATCTGTTTTTGTCTGATCTCTGTAAAATAGGTAAAATTCAAATTTGTGTCCAGAGTTTTACTGCAACACAGCCATGCCCAGTCGCTTGCATATTGTCAATAGCTGCCTCTGTATTACACCACAGCAGAGTATCACAGAGTATGGCTCACAAAACCTAAAACATTTACTATCTCTGGATCTTTACAGAAAAAATTGAACAACCTGTCTCAGAGCTTGGGTTTAGCAAGCTCTCTGATAACTTCTTTATAAATAAAAGATAAAACATGGATGTGTAGCTGCCAAACATTCCATAGATAATACTCTGTTCACTGTAGTTTTCAAAGTTGGTATACTAGTCATGCACAGGAACACAAAACTGGAACCCAGATGGACTATCTAATGCGTCTTGTTTACTCTCTAGTTTTACAGTTCTCCCACATGGCGTGCGCACAGAAGAGGAAAAATAACAATTACCCACCATGCTAGATTTAAAAGCATTTAATGACATCGCATATATTTAACAGATAGGGAAAGAGTTGAGAGGTACAGGTCGTATGACTGAGCACCGGGCCTGAGTGACCAACCACTTTCCTGCTCAGGCCCAGCCTTCCGGGTTCATTCTTATCAATGCTGTTTTGATTGTGCAGTAAGATGAAAATTTGTCATTACAATTGTTACAGTGACAGAGAAATGCACACTATGTATCAAATAGCAAGGTAATGAAGCAAATTATAACACAGTGTGGCAACGCACGAGCAAGTAACCATTAGAGTAACATTACTTTGTCCAGTAAATGCTTCAGTTCCACTTGTACACTTACCAATGATTTAAAGGGTTTATTATACATCTAGTTTTATTATACTTTGTACTAGAATTATCTCAAACATACAATATAATGTATTTCAGCAAAAAAAAAATTGAAATTACAGATTATTTAAAACAGTATCAGTTTTCTATTCCTTCTTGTATACCGACATTCTTGACCGTCGTCCCAGCTGATGCAGAAAAGCCGCATGTCGTGTGTTAGTAAGTGCTGCTGATACAAACATTTGGTCTGTACAGATAACATGGAGCTGCACTATGGCTGCAGCGAGATCCTAATACACAATCTGTTTAATCAAGGTGAGTCCCACCATGGGCACCTCTAATAGTCAAAACCCAAGTAACCACTGGAAGTAAATGGCAGAGAATGGTGTCAGGAAATTGGTACATTTTGTCTCTGGTGAGCACAGGAAATATTGTTTTAAGCACCGCTGCCCTGCATACCAACAGCACTAGAGGCGAGTTATTTCCAACACAGCCTCACAAAATTGAGGAACAGTTTAAATATTGAGATCTAACCTACATAATTTCACTTAAAAAAATCTGGTCTTCCCTCTGCACCTCAGACTTTTGTAACTTGGAGATAAAGTGTTTAGGTGTATTTTCCCCCACCCCATCCCCAGAAATGCTCTATAAATAAAAAAAAAATCAACCACATTGAGGAACATTAGGCACAGAGAATAATGTGTTGGTTCTGAGCTTGCATGCTGGAATTTCACTGAAAACGTAAGAGAAGGGCAGGAGGTGAAAGAAAGGAGTTCACTTCTTTTTGCCAAAAAGGCTGAACCGCTTCTCTTTGTCCTTCTCTTTGTCCTTCTCCCGTTTGCCGGGACTGGACTCGCTGGTGATGGTGACGACACTGGTGGGCAAGGTCTGCGCCCGACTGGATGCTGGCGTGCTCTGGGTGCTGGCAGACACCTCGTGTTTATCAGAGGAGATGGCAGAGGAGATGGCCTGGATCCATGTGTTCATTTCCTCCTGGACAAAGGAGGAGGCACAGGTGAGACTCAGCTAAGAGGGATGGGCACGAAACACTCTCACTCCAATTGCATGACTGCCCAAGATGCCGCCAGTCAGAGTGTTTGGGAACAGTGCTAACTCAGGGGTAAGCAGTTCCCAAACGAACTTCTCTCTGCTTTATCAGGACAGCAGAGTGAACACAGTTCAACTCTCACAGAAATTTGGTTTACAGTACCTGAAGGTCATCAACCTAGCATGTGGTCCTATGAAGTTGGAAGAGCTGAAGACTCGTCGCCACCTGTGGAGCAGCAGGCCCCACCCTAGAAGTTGCTTCCCCCTCAGGCTTTTAAAAAATTGTAATATATTTGACATGTAAGACTGTAATTTTAACAGAAGCATTTTCAAATTTGAAGCGCTGCACATGCTATTTTCTCTCTCCCCTCAAGGTGGAGCACAACCATGAAATGGGTGGTTAAAGGCAGTGGGGTGCAGCGGGGAGGCTCCTGACTGGGCATCAAGATCCACGTCCAGTCCTGGGACCACCTCACTGTGCCTCACCCACTGGGAGACAGGTGACATTCACTGCCTCCTAGCAGCATAAGGAGAACTGAACCCCTTCCAGTGTTAGTGACTGTGGAGACCAGATGGCAGATGCCAGCCGTCACTGATCATTACTTCTATGAAGAACATTACAAATAAAGCTTATCCCGCATGCCACAGACACTTGCAAACGCTTAAGTAATCGAGATAAAATAATCTTAGAAACTTACATCATCTTTGGCTTGGAAGAGGTACTCATTTCCATCATTTAGTCTGTAATTTGAAGGAAGAGAGGAAGTCACAATATAACTTCAGAAAAAAAAGTCCCCCAACTCCCATACTCTTCGTGAGGTATGAGGAGGCCATGGGAGTCACACCAGAAATGCCTGTTCATACACCACCAGTCATGCCCGGGACACGCACAGGCCCAGCAGGGGCCCTCTGGACATCGGGGAGCCATATAATTGGGCCACTATAATATATACAGGCAACCTGGTGTTTCAACCTACTGGGAGGATTTAAAAAAAAAAGTCCCAAATGAATTAACATCTGGCTTTGTTGTGGCAAAGAACACTTGGACGCCTGACCACGGCTCTAAATTGAATTCAAGAGAAAGGTCTTTAAAATTTATAAGCCCTTTTGAAATTCTGCCACTAAGCTTGCACCTCCCACATTTACAAATACCAATTTCTGAATAAACATACAGAAACAGCCTCTTAGATTTTGCTTATGTATGTCTCAGAATGAAAGCAAGTGTCACTGAAAGGTCACTCACTGTGATACTCCTTCACTCTACTGCCAACAAGAGGAAGGGGGCGTCACTGGTGGGGAGGAGGGTAAGCGGCCTCAGCCAGGACCCTAACCCCCTGAATCTGCAACAAGGAGGCAGCCAGGGAGCCAGGCTGTCTGCGCCTTGTCTTACAGAGCGTTAAGTGTTCCAAGTCTTAAGAGCCCTCCAGTACTCGTCAAGAGAGCTCAGTAAATCACACCACCTGACACTCTCATTTGCAGGCTCTGGCCTAGTCCAACTGGCACAAGACACACGTAACTGAAGTCCAGAGCTTTTCAGATCCCAAAGCAACAGATCAAAGAAGTATTAAACGAAGTAACATCCTGACCACTTTTTACATTAAACAAATAAAAATAAAGTGTTTTTTCTGCCCATTTCCACATCATAAGAAGAACTTCTGAGCTTGCACCCACTCTGTGGGGATGTGTAGGTAATCTACTGGGTAGAGACACCTGTAACTAGATGGTCCAGGGGCAGCTGGAACATCCGCTGGGCACCCAGCAGAGAGCCCAGGCCCCACACACGCACTTCCTGTTTGTCTCCCTCCATCCAGCTCCCAGATAACTCACTTGACCCATCACCAGGCAAGCATCACCAGACAAGCTATGGGCAAAGAACAGCATCTCCTGAGTCCAGATAAACTCCAAAGATGGGGAAACTATTTTTCCAGGCTTCCCTTAAACTGTGAAATGTGAATAGCTCACCTCCTCTCAAGGAACAATTGAGTTCCAGCGTATAAAAACAAAAGCTCCTTTACTTCATCAATCAGGGTGCCATTAACCACGGAGAAGCTGTTGACTGGCCAGTCCCCAGACATCCTAATCAAGACGTGTGCCAAACCTGTCTGTCGCGGTCTTGGTGATTTTTTAAATGGCAAGGAGAAAAACCAACTGATCACAGTATGTGTCTAGGAAAACCAACCCCCAGAGCGGAAATAAACACACACAGCCACTCTTCCCTGAACCATGAGGCACGGCCACTCTCACCTGAGCTTGAACACGTGCTTCTTCTTTTTGTAATCAAGGGCCACTTCACAGATGGCTTCTTTCAAACTCACGGGGACCTCGCTGTGGTAAGGGATCCCGGAAGCAGCTGTCTTTGCGTCCTTGTAGAAGCCCATTTCTTGGTTATTGATGACACAGTAAACATTGTGCCAGGACCTGAGCAGTCAAGAAAGGAATGTCAGGGTTCCATACCACACTTCCTTAGAGCATTGAGAATTAACATGAAAATGATCCCCATCCAACAGGCTTCGACCCCTTGTTAAAAGCCCTTCCTGAATTCTGCTCAAACTAAACAATGGGATGAAATACCTCTGGGGGTTCCTGGGACAGGGCACAGGTTGCTACAATGGTAGGTTTTTGAGGGTGACTTCTCTCTCTGGACTTGAGGGGAAACAGGGTGCTTTTTTCTATTTAGTAGAGGTACCCTTGGCTCTGACGGACAGATTTTTGATGTTGTAACACCTCTGTGGTAAGGGGGCACAGGCCAAGTTCATGGAAACATGCCATCCTTAGGCAGCTTCCACCTCAGCTCCATTCTCTGTGTGGCTGGCGACTCCACAGGGTGGCAGATCCAGGGCTACCAGTACGTATGGAGCCTTTGGATGAACTAGAAAAAGGTGGCCTTTGTGCCATGATGTGGCAAACTGTCAGAATATATCAACTTTACTGGAACGAGATCTATGTGTATTAAATCGATATTGACAGCTCTGAGATGGGATTTCCTTGAACAACATACGGACCGTACAAGTGTACGAGGCGGTCCCAGGCAGTCTGGTTTACTGGCTCAGCACATAGGCTGTGAAGTCAGACGTGAGTTTCATCCCCCGCGATACCACTTAATACCTTTCTACGGAATGTAAGCTTTCTGAACCTCTCAGGGCCCCAGTTTCTCCTCTATAAAGAAAAGATAGTAAAAGTAGGGCATTTGGGAGGTAACATATATAAAGCCTGATAAGGAGTCCAGGCAGGGGAAATGGCAAATGTCTGTGAAAACCCCACGGGAAGGAAAACAGCAGCGAATCATTTCCCTCTACGGAAGACTCAGCCACAATCTAGTATAGTACCATTCCTTCTCCCAATGAGCTACTGAGGCCTATCTTTGCTATTTCCATCCATATTTAACCCTTCCTCTTCTCAAGGCATGCTACCCCCCCTTTCCAATGTTAGTCCAAAGAATGTAATGCCCAGAAAACTACAAACAAATCAACTACATGAACACACACTCCCCGTTCAACTCAAGAGCTACCGCCTGGACCCTTATGGGCTGTCTTCCCAGCTCACTGCCTCGGCCTTTGCTGCCGTTACCTGCTTGAGGCTTTCTTATTGTGGGCCTCCCACTCGTGCTTCCGATTGAGAAAGCCTTCCATCTGGGCCGAAGGCATCTCCTGGGTTCTGGCCGGCAAGGTGGCGGCACTCTGGGCCGGGAGAGCAGTCTTGGCTTTGCGATCGGAGGTGGGGGAGGGGATGGGACTGGACTCTTTGGAACTTGTCCTCTGCTCTGCAGCGCCATTGACCATTTCGCTTGTATCCACCGTTTCTGCCATCTAGGGACAGTGGAGAGGCTATTCAGCTAACCCCGTGATTCAGGGCGGTGACCACATACGCTCTGACTGACTCGCACACGTGGCTGTGTATAAATGCCTGGCACAGATCGAGGCAGTACAGTAAAACCATTGCACATCCCACAAAGCCAGCTGGACACCAAGGACATTAGAAGGTGGGAAGGGATTAATGCCCGCCCGTTTACGGGGAAATGAGAAAAGCGAAATGCCAGTATGAGTTTTACTGCACTCTGCTCCTCTGATCGATCCATTTTCTCTAATGTAACTCAGATCATTTCCTCTTAGGGTTACTTTAAAAACAAAAGGACAACGGTAACAATCACACATATTAAATATGAGAGAGTGGACGTTATACAGCAGCCACCTTACAACCAAGGACGCCACCAGAAGGGCTGGAAGTTTAAGCGAAAGGGCATTCACAAACAGATCGATAGACAACTCTATCAGAACTACACAGCATTCCCCCAGAGTAAGACAAGGAAAGACCTTCGGTTTCTGAAAATGCTCTCTGGCTCTCCTCCCCCAACCCCCCAACACATCGTCATAAACACATGCAGAAATTAGGACGACAATCATGCACTGTTCACATCTACCATCCCAGTTAGACTTTGGAACTTAAAGAGCTGGAAGGAAATGAGGCAAGTCAACAAACATCAATTTAACCACATCTGCCGAAGTTGTATCGTGAGTGGGTTGTAGTTTGTGTTAAAGGAGCTGGAAAAGCCAATCACAGTCACTCAACACCACACAGCTATTTACCCCCAAACAAAGACAGAACCAGGGCCTTCCCCATCACGTGCTGGTTGATCACGGTGCCTTGCTGCACTGAGACGAGAAAGCCCAGAGACAGCCAGGCTTCCAGCGGCTCTGACCCTTCAGGCTGGAGACGTCTTCGGGAGCTGTTCCTTCCCAAGCTCATTTATAGTGTAACCCTCATGGCTTTGCGGCTTGGGAAATGCAGTAGGGTCTCGATTCATTATCGCTTTCAGCCTGTGTACCATCAACTGTGTACCATTAACTGTCGCAGCCCCCGGCTGACACACCCAGGGCGTGGGATTAGCGAGTTACTAAAGCTGGGTGTGGCTGACACTTTAGTGGATTACAGACAACCTGGCTCCCCTCAAACGCGAACAAACATGGAGGTGTCAATGGCAACGATCATTAGCTATATCCCCCACCACTGCTGCCCAGAACCAAAAGGACACCAAATCAGCAGCAACAACCTCAACAGCATAAACGGTAGACTGGCCACCACTGCTTGAACACTCAGATATGTCAACTCTCAAGAACTGGATCTCTTGGTTTGGGTCTTATCTAAGTGGCTGGACGGGAGTCACACATTTATATCCCGTCTATACAAATTATCATCCTTAGCATCAGGGCTTAGGGTGAGACCAGCAGCTATGCAATTCAAGGATGTTTTTGATCGGAACCCTCTACCCACAGAGCAATATGGAAAATGGATTCTTAGGGCAGAAAAGCACAGGGGAGGGGAGATGCATGGTGATTGCCCTGGCCTTGCAAGTGGCAGCCTGTAGACCTGTGCTTATGAGCAACAGGCTATTTAAATATTTCTCTCCATTTTTAAAGGAGAGATACAGGAGGGGAAATAACAACCAAAAACAAACAAACCAAAACAAAAAAAAAAAAAAACAAAGAAAAAACAAAAAAAACCCGGAGTCAAAAGGAAGTGAATGGATTTTAAAGTTGACAAATCTGTTCTAGTGGGAGATTTTTGGGAAATTTCTGGTGGGAAGTGTGAGTTTGGTGTGGAAGGCCTGTGCCAAGCGTGAGTCCAGGGAGACATGGGGTTAGTGTGTATAGAAACCAGGTTAAAAAAAATTAGTGCTGCAGGTGTGACTTAAAAACTGCTAGTGACGACAGCAATAACCTGGACAGAGAAATGTTTACTTAAAAAAGGCTAAAATTTATCGTACTTGGTCAGACTTCAAGGGTAGGTGAAGGCCAGGGAAGCCTCTTCTGGGGGAAATTCTGCAGCAAAAATTTTTTTCTTTGGAGTTAGAAGGAAAGAGAAAACCCCAAACCAGTATGCAGAGACAATTAATGTTTATGCAAATGAATCACTAACCAAGAAAACAAGGAAAATAAAAGGAACAAAATGAATTTTAATGGACATGTGCTTAAGCATGCCAACAGACAACACACCACTAGAGACAAACATCAAAAGCAAATCATAGTGCTGTGACCAAACAGTGGGTCCACGTGATATACCCTCTCCCCACCCATGTTGCTTCTCTTTAGCGATTAGTCCACAGTGCTTTAGTGGCTGGGTACACCTGAGATATTTAAATGGGAAGGTGAACACAAATGCAACGTGACAACTAGTAGCACAAGAAACACCTGATTGGTTTTCAAAGTGCATGAAGCAACACTATTTTCAAGTTCATTAACCTGAGTCTCTGCACCATAACTCAAAAGAATGAAAAGACTTTTCTTCTTCCAATACAACCCAATTGCAATTAGAATTTTGTTCTAGCAAGTTACAATTTAAAAATCTAGATAAAAATAGGCATGAGAACAAGTGTCAAAAACATTACAGCACTTCTTTCTTGTGTGCTTATAGTACTTTTTTTCTTTGGTCTTTTGAATACAAAAAGCATAAAATTGGGTATTAGTCCAGATGATACAAAATTTAAACATATATATGGAAACATCACATATACATATAGATCAATAACATAAAATTTGGAGCCAAAAACACATGCCAGGGCTCCTTAAAGACCAAAGATAAAGCAATGGTTTTTTTCCTAAACGTGGAATTTGGTGTGTTTTAAGGCAGAGACCCGATGGTGGTGCACACTACCCCCAAACGTAAGAAGCTTGGCATCTATCTATATACCCATCTACAGTCACAAGTAGATAGATATGTACATAGAAATGAGGAAAAACAAACAAGATGCTACATGATGTTATCCTGACAAAAGAAAAAAAAGACATGCATCATGAAATGAAAAGACAAATTAGACTTAACTCATGGAGAACACATATCAAAACAGGTTTCTGATTCCACTAACACCTAAATATGGCAAATGAGCAAATGAATGTCTCACGAGGCTTTGATGTAACATGGGTTTGGGTTTGTCTTTATCAGTACCAGGAAACCACCTCTTTCATTAGCTTTTATTCCTAAGGAACAGAATTCCTGTTAAAACATTTTCAATCCCTGCTGGTGGTTTGACAAGTGCCATCCTAAAAGACTTCGTATTAGAGAACTCCATAGAAGAACTTCATTTTCGTAAGAAAATGAAAAATGAATCAGAAGATCTGCAACCAGACATACAACGGAGTTTCTGTCTACAGAGATGCTAAACTTTACTTCTGAAGCCAGGAGGCATGCAACTGCTCCTAAGGGGTGGTCCACCGTGTGCATCGTTCAAGTAATCAGGGTGAACCAGGATGGCTTTTGCTCCATGTTTGAGTACTTAAACAGTTTGACACCCTGAAGTCATCAGCTGAATGGACAGGCCTGCAAGTCCAGGAGGCAGGCTTCCAAAACATGCTGGGAACTGCTGTCACCTGCGGCGTCCTGGCGGTGCCCACAGTGACCAAGGCAAGGGTGCAGCAGCCGTGGGTGGGCACTTTACTCCCTGGGCTGGCTGCATTATCTCCTGCCAGTAAGCCTAGAATTCCCAATTCAGGACTTGGCGGAAAAAAAATAAGAGAGAAACTGGTTTGTAAAAAGTAATAAATGATCCAAGGATCTCAAAACATTTGAGATTCTGCCCCTAAAAATTCACACAGCTTCCCAAGTAGATCCAACTTCCTTTTTTCTTTCCTTGTCATTTTCAATAAATGAATGAATGCACCCTTCATGGAATGTCACACAGCTGACTTTAGGTTTTAATCTTAGTACTTAAAGTCTCTTTCTGCATATATCTGTCTTCCTAGTTATGAGTAAGCTACTGCAGGTTAATAACATCTGTCAATGAGACTACATACAGTGCAATACTGCACCCTGTTAGTATAACTGGATACATCATACCTGTCGGATTCTAGTTTTCTTCTTCATTTTGCTGTAATCTCATTAAATTGCAATTACTCATGTAAGGCTTTCGCTGTAAAATCTCAATAAAGTAAAAAGCTCACATAAATAAAAAATAAGTATGCTGCTTTAAGGCAACTGAGCATCCATCAGTTAAAAGACTCAAATAAACATGAATTAAACGCAAACAAATATGAAACCAAGGAAGGCTATGAATTAAGTAAAACTGTAACACTGTGGGTGAAGTAGAAGCCAAAAGGTCAAACCATCAGGATTTGGAAAGAGTGGTTCTTGACAAACAGTAGTGAACTTCACAGTCCAGACCATGGCTGGTCACTGGCTGTCCGTCTGCTATTAAAGTTTTTGTAGTTTTGGTAGGTTTGAGAGCGGTAACTAACCCGTGGAGATCCCTGTTCAGCTGGCAAACCATTCTGGGAAACTTGCTCTCCTTTTGAAGTGTCCCTGTGAGGTGAAGGGGGAAGAGGACAGGGGAGGAAGAAGAGAGGGAGAAGATGGGGAGAGAAAAACAGTAAGAAAAATGGAGAAAACCTGCAACCCTCTTTTACATAATTTAATCTCTTTTTAATAACTTTCAAAGCATTTCAAACCAACTCGAGAGAGGTAAGACTGCAGAGACCCCCATCCCCCATAAAGGCAGCATTAGGGTTTACCATGAACTCTTACCACAGCAAAATAATCAGCCCTTCAGAAGTAGAGAGTAATTTCTGGCCTTCATGTGAAGCTACCCATAGCTTTCAAAAAGCATCCCCACAAAATCACTAGCTTGACATGTGGGCGGTTCACTCCCTCCATTTAATCACAAAGAAATTCTGAGCAGGTGTGTGCACACATACGTGAGCACACGTGTGCAGTAGAGGACACCGTCTACATCCCACTTCTGCTGCCTACACAGCAACGTGACTGTGGACAAATCAGTGTTCTCAAATGCTATCCAGGGGTGCCTGTACAGACTTAAAAGTCTACAGAAGTAATTAATAGAAAGGACACGTGGTTAGGCCCAGCACAGCACAGGCTTCGACGAGATGCTCTCTAAACCTCACCTGCCACTAGAGCTAAGCCTCCGGCGGCAGTGCCATGACTCACCACTGCTGCTGGGACTCAGTCTCCTCAGACACCTTCGTGCTTGGCTCCGGCGAGGGCGGCCGCCTTTTCCTCTCCTCTTCCTCTTGCTGTCTGCGCACTTCCAGTAACTCCAACTGAGGGAGAACACGGTGATGCTCAGCAGAGCCCCAAACACTGCCTCTTATAAGGGAAGGGCCCTAGAGGAGCTTTGGAAATCCTCTAGCCTGCGTTTTCTACACTGGGTCACACTGGCCAACCAGAGGTTCTAACATCCCAAGCAAAATGGTATTAGGATCATAGGAACTGTGGCTACCAGTCAAGGTGACAAGGAACAGAGATCCGAGTGATGAAACAGGTCTATTTCCCAGGCTGGCAGAGTTCCTGCGAGTTGTCTCTGTGGCCCCTGGACACTGGGTTTAATTTCTAAAAGAACTGTGCAGCTCTCAATTGGGAGTAGGAAGAGAGTTACCTGAGCATGAGGGACCCTGCTGGACTTGCCAGTAGAGCTCTGACAAACACCACTGAGACAGAGCTGCAGTGATTCCAGGCTTCTTGTGCTGTGATAGGGATTTGTGTTCAGCCAAAACCCGAACAACACATAAAAAAGCCACAGAACAGTCTAATTGAAACCAAGCCATTTCACAAGCAATATGCATGCATCATAAGTATTCCATTTTGGCACCAGGATATTTTAAGCCCCCCAGAACTGGAGAAACTGGGGAGGACATCATTTTTGTAAACCACAAAGAATCAGCATTTTACCAAGACTACAAGTCTTAGGAGAGGAAACACCAGTGAACAGGCCCCAAAGGCCTTTATGTTGACAGAAGTGATGATCAGGAATGGCAAGATTTTCAATGGTCTAGGATCAGTCTATGATAGTGGGAATTCTAACTCTGAAATTCTTAACAAAACTGTAAGGCTATGTATGCTCCCTGGAAACCAAAGCTTCTGTGAAATGTTGGACAAAATATCAAAAGAGAAAAGCAAATGCCAATCAATCAACTCCCAGGCAGAAAGCTATTATGAGTGATCATAATCTTGGTGCCCAGGAAACGACTGGGGGGTGCTGGCCCCGGAGAGTCTTCCCAGGTCCTGTACTGAGAGAGAGCCACCAATTTCAGGAAGATTCTTAATGCTTTTAAAAGCAGAGTGATAACATGACCCCCCTGGTGCAGGAGGCGGGCAGGAAGAAGCAACAGGCCAAGCGCCGGGCACCCAGCAGCCACTTACCGTCGTCAGCCTTTCCAGGGCGGAGAACCTCTCGTCCCAGGTGGCTGCAGACTTCTCAAAAGCCTCGTGGCGTTTGATGAGCTTCTCCACCTCGTCCACGCTCTGGCCTATTTCTCGGCTGGATAGGTATGGCTCCTGTCCGAGCAGCCAGGCCTCGGCCACACTGGCGTCCCTTGAGAACTGATGGACCTCCAAAACTGCACAAGGTACCAAGAGTGAGTACTGAGGAGCAGGGTGACTTGGCAGTCAGGGATGGCACTGCCCTCTGGTGGCCGCTGCCTGCACAAGGAGTTTTATAGTCTACAGCAACACTAACAGGAACATAATACGTGAACTACGTACGCGACCGTAACTTTTCCAATAGCCACGTATAAAAGAAACAGGTGAAAAAATTTTAAAAGCATACTTTATACAAGCTGATATATCAAACTATTATCATTTCCACCATGTCATCAGTGTGAAAAATTACTGATGTTACATTTTCTCGTCTTTGAAATCGGGTGTGTATTTTATAGTTCCAGCACATCTCAATGTGGACCAGTCACATTTCAAGTTCCTAAGAGCTACCTGTGGGCAGTGGCTACCACACGGCGCAGCCCAGGCCTAGAAAGCATACTCTACTCACTGGCCCTACTGAGTGAGATAAGCCTCAGGTACACCTGCAGGAATCCACAATCTACCTACATACAATCAACCTGACTATGCTGATGGAGCAGACATTGAAAAGTCTCCCTTCTTGGGACTGCAGCTCTTTGAGGGAGGGAGGGAGAGAAGGTTATGGGGGCACTATACAAAATGGGGTTGCCATGGGCTAAGGCTTTTACTTCACTCATCCTCTCCCTCTGCACTTGAGGAGACGGCAATGCTATGAGAGAGCAGGGCAGCTAAGAGAAGGCAGGTTAGCACCGGGCTGTGCTGTTTACATTAATTTTCACACGCCTCCAGCCACAATGCTTGAGGCCATTTCAGGCAGAAACGGACTGCAGGGAGCACTGGGGCCCCCAGGGTCATCCCGGCAGCCCCTGACCTGGCCACAAGAAGATGCCACCCCTGGGAATTCTCAAAATTTATAGACCAAATCCTCATCCAAAGAATGGAAAAAAGTGGTGTGTGTGTGTGTGTGTGTGTAAAGAGGGTTCTGGGCAAACTGGATGAGATCCCTTCACTAGGTCTTTCACACATCTTTTGAAAAGGGCCCTTGGCTTCTGTTTCTAGTAAGCAACCCCAGTGTCTGACAGTGAAGATGATACAAGGACAGAGCCCCAAACACAGAATGGCAAAGCACACAAATAGTGCTTGAGCTGGGCTACATTCAGGATTCACACCAATTATTAAAATGTTATTTCCAAGCTGTGTGTTATAAACTGTTATTTCATATATTCCTTTATAGTAAGAGAATAAAAGTAGAATCCACCTCAGAGGGTCACTGTGGGGAGTAAATACAGAAAAATATGTAAGACTTGGGATAATGCCCAGCTTCCGGTAAAATGTTTATGATCGTTAGCCTTGATTTTATTTTGTTCTCATCCTTCTAAGGATGAGACCTAATCAGGCCAACTTCCCCCCTTCTTGACTCTGCAGTAATAATTCTTCTTAAAGAGAATGGGGGGGAGGGGGCTTCTGCCCTCTCCCAGAGAAATACCAGATTCTGTCACCCCCACGCTGCTCCTGAAGACCCCCAACCACATACAACACTGAGACCAACCATAAGATAAAAAATAAAAAGTAACAGACATGCCACTGAGAACCACTTAAAAATTCTTAGCATGAAATGGTGAAATAGAGCACTAGAAAAGGAAGCATTTAGGACTACAAACACCATTAAATGGTAACACCATATCTAATCAACAACAGCAGGAAAATAAACTTGCATGCTTTCAGGGGCACCCAAAGAAAGCAAAGAGAGAAAAACCAAGTATGTCCTTACTCAGTCTTAACCACTCCCATCGGTCTTCCCACTTGTCAATCATTTCTTTTCTCTTTTCCGTCAACTGAAGTAACTTTTCCTTGATCTGTGAGGAAACAGGTATCACAGGGATATGTTAATAGAATGTACCGCATCCTCCTAGTCCTCCCCATGATCGGCCACTTCACACAAGAAAAATACACTTTCTGCAGAGGCCACGACCAAGCCAGGAACTAAGGGACTGCTTGGCCTGCCTGTGTACTGGGAGAGCAGAGAAAAGCAGAAGGGGCTGAGAACAAGGCCGGGCTCCACCCACAGCTGCTTGGTCACTAGGCAGCCGAGAATGCACGGAGCCCCTGCAGACTCTGGGGCTCTCTATGGCAAACACCCAGGGAGGGAAAGAGGGACAGCGGGAGGGACAAAGCTCTGACCTCTAAGAACATCCAGTCCCTAGGAAAGGGCCACACACAGACTAACCTGTTCACCTCTTCATCTCCATCACCCTAACTGAAGTGGCAACCACCCACCAAAAAGCAAACGGATCCGGGGCACACGCGATGGAGAAGGGTGTCACCCAGGAAGAGCGCTGACACGGGCGAGAGGATGGAACCTCAACTCGGGACCTACAAAGTGGTCTGCAGGGCCACAGACTTGGACTTACTGGCTCTGCCCAGAGTCTGAGTAATTATCTTTTTCTACACACACAGGAAAGCAGCAAGGAGTTCTCGTATATAAGAACGTGCATATGTGCATACGAATATACATTTTTCTCTGCGGGCGCGCGCGCGCACACACACACACACACTCCACACACACACACACACACTCACTCACTCACAAAAAGTCACTTTACATCTCAACACCAGCGGCAGCCAGTCACCCTGTGGCCCCAGAGCAAAGCAGCACCCCTACCTCCTCAGATGCGTAGTGCTTTCTCGCCAAGAGAGATTTCCCAAGTTCAATGCAGATGGTGAAACTGTCATTACGAGCATCAATTTCAGCTTTAATACCTTGATGATTATTCATTAACAGTTCAACAGATGATACATCCCTAAAATGAGACAAATAATATCTCCTTTAGGACATCAAATTTTTCAAATAAATGTGCTGGTTTCAAAACATGTTATTAATTTGAAGGAAGCTATTTTGACGGCACGATTTACCTTTAAGGTCTGATTCAGTCTCAGTCACAGGAGCTGAAGTACAATGACAGTACAGTTCAGGACCAGCCATGTCACCTAACGTTCAGAGTAAGTCGCTCCCATTTGTGTGTGTGTGTGTGTGTGTGTGTGTGTGTGCGCGCGCGCACACACACTTGAGGAATTCAAAATGGCTGCTAGGCAGATGCTGGAAAAACCACTGTATTTCAGTTCAAACTTATTTTGAAATGCAACTCAGACTCTCTTTAAGAAGGTACAGAAGCAACAGCACGTGTTCCCAATCATACCCCAGAGTTAGCTGCCGCAGGTTCAGGACCTGTGTGTCCAAAGAGACCCACGGAGCGGGAACCAGCTTAGAAATCAACGCCTGGGGGAGCCGAGGGAGGTTTTCATGAATCAAAACCTAAGATGGGGAAGTCCTGATCTGGAAATACAGTAGATACATAACACATATAATATATATCTTCTCTTGGGACATAGTTCATTTGTCAGCGGCAGCGGGGACAAGGTGACCTGGAAGCTGTCTGTGTGCCTGCTTGTTTATCTATCAGCTTCTCTTCACCACTTTGCATGAAACACAGCCAGAGGGAAGACACAGAAACTAGTAAACAATCATCTTAAGACACTGTGAAAGTACATGTTTAGGGTTAAGAGACACCTTTAATAATGTCTATGAAAAAGGACAGATTGTTTTTTTAATCTATCAGACATAGAGAAAGAACTCCAAAAAGTCACCTCATTCCAATGATGGGGCAGAGAGCCCAAGGCAGAGAACGGGGGCAGGTGTGGGGAGACACGGGAGGGCTCACCAACACTGGGCCCCTCGTGCCCTGGCAAGTGTGTGCGGCGGACAAGTGAAGCAGTGGCAGCCTCCCCGCAGGCCCACCCTCTTGCTCTAGCCCCCGGTTCTCTCTGGAAGATCCCATCTCACAGCACCCGGGGTCAGCTCTCGGATTCCTCGCCCGGGAGGCTGGGCGTGTTACCTTGGCTTCTCCTGAGCTTCAATCTGCCGGATGACATCCTCCATCCACAGCATGAGGTCACGCACCATGCTGAAGAAGCGGAACTTGTCCCCTGTGTCCACCAGTCGCACCCTGCGGCCCTCACAGGCGTCCAGTAGGGCCTTCCAGGCTTCCAGGACCTCATTCTCCCGCTTCTGGATGTCATCAGCTTTATCACCAGCGTAGGCTGCCTGCAGGCGGGCTGCATCCTCCTGCAGTTGCCTCACCTGTGGGCCATCGGGGAGACAGCCAGGTCAGAGGGCTGGGCCTCTGCTCCATCGCCCACCATTCCCTTCACACACACACCGCATAGCATTCTGCTTACACACTGGTGGGAGCACCAAGCCATAACGGGGCTCCTCTGACCCCAGGAAGCTCACAACTTCATCAGGGAGACCCAAGTCACAGAAACTCAAGTTTACTATAAATGCATTGCCGTACAATATGAAGTTCTGCATAAATGATAAAAAAAATGAAATGCTACAGCAATGCTAGAGGGGGACTTTGGTCAGGAGCGGTTCCCTGGAGGTGGCCTGGGATGTAAGGATGATTCAGAAAACACACGGTGTATTAAAAAGATAAACGCCTAATCTGCTCCTGTAGGGTAAATACAAAGTTTTTATCACGAACGAGAAGCTGCCAGGAAGAACACATTTTGAAAACGCCTTTCCCAGTGCTATGTGATGCTGCTGAAAACAACGTATGCATCTCCTGTATGGGCTCTCACAACGGGACATTTCAACTGGAAAAACATAAATATGCAGCATCTAAGATAGTTGGAAAAAAAAAAAGACTGATGTCAAAGAAGGTAAAATTTTAACTAGGCAAATTTAAAAATGCAAATGAGACTTATGAAAAGATGCTAACCAGAGTTACTATAATTTGTCATCTGTTAGTTGGCAAAATTCAGGCTGGGTGATTTACCTGCAGTGACGCTAGCTAATTCACTGCTGGTAGCACAGGAGGCCACAGCTCCTACAGAGGCACATGGGCAGTTTCTATCAAAACTACGAATGCACGTCCTTTTGACTTTATGATCTCACCTTGAGGAACATGACCTACACTTATTCTTGCACCTTTAGGAAATGAAAGGCATACGAGGTTATTTACTGCAGCATTGTCTGCAAAAGCAAAACGACTGCAAATAAAGCAAATGTCCCTGAGAGAGAGACTGGTTAAACAGTGACAGCACCTCCATACGAGAGGCGCCCATGCGGTCACAGAAACAAATTACGGAGGGCTCTGTGCGCTCAGCTGAGTACAGTGAGACAGGGACCATCAGGCATGGGGGAGTAGACGCCAGCCCTGGATGTTACTGGACCCTTGACGGGCTCCCTCATCTCTCTGGGACCCACAAGGTGAAGAGAGTTAATGGCAAAATGCGGGTCAACTCCGTCGTCTCCGGGTCTCTAAAAGTAAATGCTTTTACAGGTACAGAGGAGAGCTGTGCTGCCGGGACGTTTGCTGTAGCTTCACCTGTAGGCATTCCAAAAGTCCCCGAAGCTTCTGCTATATGATAATACAGGACATTCACAGAGCTCTTGCTATGGCATGTGTTTTGTAAGTATCACCTCAATCTTTGACGCTTCAGGGGGTTGAATTTGGAGAGGTAAATTAAGAAGCAGTGATACAGAGCAGAGGCCTCACTGGCACGGGGGTCGGCTCTTGCTCAGACCACTGCATCGTTAGGAGCAGTCGCATCGTGCTCCAGGACAGGACCTATATGCAATGGGAGCCTCTGAACACGAAGCCGACGAGCTTTTGAACATGTTTTCACAGAGCTGGGAGTCCACCAGCTGTGAATCCCTTACGATGCACAGTGGGCTGTTTTAAATTCTGTGTGATGTGGAACAGACCCTTGACCTCTTCACGTATCTCTTTTAAATATCCCCTCAACACCGTCCACCTCCTTGGTGGAAAAGCTGCAACACTCATCTGAATGGAGCCCCAGCTGGGATCCCCCCGTTTCTAGAAGGGGGCAAATCAAGGGTGAGGTGACAATGGCAGTGGAGGTGATCCCTCCACAGAGCAAACCCTGAAGCCCACAAAAGAATGGTAAGGCTGATGTACCAGATCAGGGGTTGGTCCACGGCTGAATCAGGGCTGCCTGTTTCCATAAAGAAAGATTCACTGGCAGATAGCCATGCCCCGTTATTTTCATATTGTCTGTGGCTGCTTCATGCTGCAACGGCAGAGCTGAGCAGTTGCAACAAGAACGGCATATCCCACAAAGCTGAAAATACTTATTCTCTGGGATTCTACAGAAGAAGTTTGCCAAACCCTACACTAGATCATCAATGTGCTCTTAACAGAGAAGAATAAAACCCCAACATACTGAGGGCTGGTATCTATAATAAAACTGACTTCTCTAGGACCATGAAATTTGGTGGTTGAGGTGAGGGAAAGGATACAACTTCTATTTTATCTAAAAGACATAAGACTAAACAAGAAACCGTGCAGGGATTAAACAGCAACCTAGAAAGTGAGTATACTGTAGATTCTTATTGTTACACTGTCATCATTTGGTCAAACATCTTTTAAACAAAGTCTTAGTGTTAACCGTTCCACACTGAGGGGAAAACACCAGGCGTATTAAAATGTTAGAATGTTCCTTTCCCTCTCTCTGGATACATAACTCAGACCCTGGGTGACGGAAATAATAAGGCCTTATTTTGGAAATTATTCTAAACGGATATGCTAACATCACACATCCTTGTTGAGAAGGTCTGTCGCGTGCAAATGTTTTGTGTGCATCTGGTTTATTTATTTTAATCATGAGGATAGGATGGTCCTCTGACAATGTCTGCAAAAGTAAAACTTTTTGGACTGATAGATTCTCCCAAATAAATGGAGCATGTTTACATGTCTGCACGCACATACGTGACTTAATTTAGGCCGTTCTTTGAGGCATGCTTTGAGGACGGTGAGAGATGCCCAGAGACGCACAAAGACTCTCTCTGGAAAGAAAAACTCCTGCCACCCCGGGCTGCTCCCCACCCACCTGCGTGCCCAGAGCCTGGATGTCGTGCTCAAACGTGGTGTGCATTCTCTGCAAGGTCTCCACTGTGTTCTGGTCTCTCCCCAGCTCCTCTGGGAGTTTCTTGTGTTTGTCCTGTATGCGCCCGAAGATCTCCTTGGCATCATGGTAAAACTTGTGCAGTTCATAGGAGGCGGCGAGAATCTGCGTTCTCGTGTCAATGAGCTCCAGCAGGTCAGCCCAGGCTTCGTTGAGCCCGTCCTTCCACTCGGCGATGGTGGCAGCATCTGAGTGTCCAGAGTTGATGAGCTCATCTGCCATGTGATTGACTGTGTCCACGCGCTCCTGCCCAATGTTCCCTGTGTCTCGAGCAAACTCCCGGAATCGTTCTTGCAACATCTGAAACAGAGATGAGCACAAAGAAATCAGAGGGACCATTGTGAACATTTCATTTCTTGATCACATGAACATCCTTTGGAAAGAAACGAGTAGTGTACATGACCTGACAACAGATCTCAGCCCTCACACCTATCAATCAGGCTTCCTTCTCATTCGCTGTATCCGAGAAGGCACTGGCTCCATGTCCTTTTACCACAGAAAGGGGCATGGAAAGGTCACAGAACCCAAGTCAAAGTGGCCCAGTGATACAATCACGAGTTGAAATGACCGTTGTGCCCAGGGCATTTCATTTGCTCACAGACAAAGAATGCGACTGGCTGACCTTACCCAGAGCTCACTGCTCAACCGCCCACGCTCTGCCCGGAGTACTTGCCGTGACGTGCTCGTAGTCCTGCCCCAATTCATGCGACCCTGCGACCACCTCCCTCTCAGCGATCCACTGCTCCAGGTCGTCCACCTCCCGGTTGAGCTGGAACAGCCGGTGCCTCTCATCCAGCTTGCCCCTCCTCTCCTCAGCGAGGTCTTTCAGACCTGCGTACAGCTTATCCACCTTGGACTGCCGCATGCTGATGCGCTCACTGAAAGCGGGGAGGGCGGGGGGAGAGAGACCTTTAACTGTTGCATTCCCTTCAGGGAGAAAACAAATGAGGTGGAAATGCCAAGAGAGCATGTCATATATAATTTCTTAAAGAAAATGTCTGGTTAGCCTACTTAGCCTAAAAAAAAACTTTAAAGTTTGATGCAAGTGAAGAAGAGCCAAGACATACACAAAACACAGTAATTAAGGCGGAAGGCCGCCTGGACACGACGGCGGGAGGGAAGGGAAACGGCACCGCTGGCCCCGGAGGTCAGGATTTCCTCTGACGTTAAAAGTTAATGCCAAATCCAGGAGCCGCCTCACATTCTCAGGTGCCACACTGCCAAAGGGACAAACGATATACCTGTCTGGCACACACCTGTACCTGCTCTGGCTGTAGGCTTTTCTCTGCCAGGAAGGCGGGGCCTGCTGCTCCTGTTTCGTGGGCCCTGGGTGAACTGTACCCCTATCCCTCCCTCCAACTTCTCCCCAGAATGGCTGTCTTGTAACAGGAAAGCAAAGACACAAACTGATGCTTGTCCTGGAGACTGGGAAGGTCACTTTCCTGGGAATCCTGACCATGAACTCCTGAAAGACCCTGTCTCCAACTTGCCTTGGGTAATGTACAAAGCCGATTCCTTTCCTGTCTAAGTCATAAAGGGCAGTGACAAACACAGAAAACCTAAAATGACTGCCACTGAAGTCAATACAGGAGCCTGGTCTGTGGCCGGGAGCACCACACACTCGCCTCTTCTTGTTATTCCTAAGGCATTCTAGGGTTGACTTGTGAGAGGCAGGAGGTGGTACCCTTTTGTTCTTCCTAGAAGCCCTTTTATTTGATAAGGTCCATGTGCCCACCTTCCACTCCAGATTACAAGTAACAACTAGTAATTAAACTATCCCATTCCTCTTAAAGACCAGAAATAACTTTCTTAAGCTGGATGCCTTTCTCAACACAAAGGCCAGGTGCTTTGATATCCTGTATCTGTGCAATCAATCTGCACTTCTGACTCACGTCACCAATAATCTTTCAACAGCGCCTCAACCAGAGGAGAGGCATTTAACCGACAAGAGCAACTCCCTACATGACAATTCACCCTTCCTGTTCGGCACAGGCCTACTGGGTACGTTTGACAAATGCTTCAGAAAGACCTATGTCAGCAGCTGCTCCAGGTGAATGCAGTCACTGACTTGTGCATGGGTGGAAGGGAGAGGCCCTCACCAGGAGGAATGATAGCCTGGTCTCATCTGCACAACCCGGCACTCACCTTTCAGGGTGGCTGTCGGCCACCAGGGCCCGGCTGGTCTTGGAGAGCTGGTGCACCGTCTCTGCGTAGTCCTCCACGGCCTGTTCCAAAATCTGGTGCTTCTTCAGCATGGAAACAGCACTCTGCTCATCCTGCAAAGATCGGGGAGTGTCACACCATGGCCGCCCCCAGGCCCAATGCCACCTGAAAGGGAGCCAGACAGACTGCACATGAAGAAGGACTCGGAGAAAGAAAAAATACTGGGTGCGTGACATGGGCAGCGCAACTCAGAAGCATTTGAAGAGCGCGAATGGACTGGGCCAAGTGGAAGACCAGCTTACGGACAGTACGGAATGACTGAGACCTCGCAATGGCACGGAGCGAGGCCCAGGCACACCCAGTGTGCGCTGGCCGGCTGAAACTCCCCCCAGTGTAACAGATATGTAGGTCTATCGGCAGTTTGGAACCTGGAAATGCATGCAAATTGTCTTAAAAGTATTGTTTACATTGTAAAATTTAGGTAACCCTGTAACTAGAGAGCAAGAAGGACTCTGGCAAACTGCTACTTAAAGAAAAACAAAACAGCAACAAGATGACCCACATTAATGACACGCCAGGATTCAGACAATAAAATTCCAGCCACCTTTACGCACCACGGTGCCCCGTGACAGTCAAAGGCCACAATGAACTGTTTCACAAAGACACAGCCATCAGCAGAAACGCTTGGGGCCGAGTCTGAGGCTCTTCCGGGGCTAGGATGTGCTCAGCCTCCTCTTGGGAGGGGCCGGATCCCTTGCTCACCTTGGCCTTCTCCTCGGACATCATGTACAGCTCCTGCTCACTCATCCACGCCTCGGCCTCGGCCGCGTCGAAGTAGTACTGCTGGGCCCTGTGCGCCTCCTCGAGCCGCCTGTGCCGCTTCTCCGTCTCCTCGATGAGGAGGCCCCACAGCTGCCTCAGGTCAGCGAGCCTCTGCCGGATGGCCTCGGCATTCAGGCTGCTGCTGCCGGTGATGATGTTCTGGCTCCTCTCGAAGATGTCATCGATGCGAGGCTGGTGCCCCTGGATTTCTTTCTGGAGGGTCTGTGGGAGCGGGGAACACACACAAAAGGTCTGCTGAATAGCAACAGCATGCTGTTTATGCCAAGCTGGGAAGGCCAAAGAGAAATCTCAAGCCTCCAAAGCTCTCTCACCGTCTCTGCCTTCTAATTTAGAGCAGTTATTTATCAGACTGTGCTAGCCTGAACAGAAATGCTTACCTGATTTTTCTTTATCAACAGCTGCACGGTCTGGAGGTTGTGGCCATGATCTGTGGAAGTTGCCAAAGGCATCCTCTCTCCAACCCACAACTGGAGAGAATTGCAAATAAGTGGTCAGGACTGCTTCCAAAGTACAAATAAACAAGCAGAGCAGGGAACAGCCGAGAAGCCAGCTTGAGAGAAGTGTGTTCGCTCCCCCTGGGAAGGGCGGCCAGGGAGGCAGCCTTCTCTGACATGGGTGAGCACCAGTCTCTCAGACCTTACTTCATCCTCAGTGCCAAATTTGCTATGAGTCCTCATTTTTAATTTATTTTTAAAATTACTGTTCTAGAAAACCAAAAAGAAAGTATGGACTTGTATTTCACGTGAGAGGGGAAAAGAACCCTTAGAAGGCACATAGTATGTGTTGGCTTTGATAGCCCGGCTCACCAACATGGCCCAAGGTGAGACCGATGGAGAAGGACGGGCCAGGTTAATGGAAAAGCTACTCGTGCAGAAAAGCTCTACTCACGATCTCGTCCTCCACATCCCTGTTGAACTGATGGATCTCTTTGGAGGCCAGCAGGTTATGCTTCCTTTCACTGAGGGGCTCCAGCAGCTCCATGAACTTGGTCTGCACCGTGAGGCGCTTGCTGTCCACCTCGTCGGTGCTCTTCCCCTCCTGGCTCAGGGCCTGGGCCTGGCTCTGCAGCTCTTCAATCTCCTTCTTCCGCACCTCCATCTGGTTCTCCAGCATCTGAGGCCAGAACACAGACCCAGCGTCACACCAGAGACAAGGCAACAGAGGCAGTCCTCTAACACGGTTGCTTTGGGCACTGGCCAAAACGAAGACCGAAGAATATGAATTTATACAGTGGACAGACTAAGAAGTGCTTCCTCACATGGATCAAACTATCAATTAGCATTCCGCTCTGTCGGCCGATTTTTTTTTTTAATCCCTTTCTAGGACTTTTAAATTTGGGAGAACATTCGAGTTTATCCAGGAACTTGGGAGGAAAATAACAGGGAAAACAAAGAGTTAATTATGGGGAAAAGAGAGTCTTTATCGGCCTGTTCAAAAGCCGTGAGGATGCTGGAAGCCAGCTCAGCCACCAAGAAGAAACAGTGTCCAGGTTCCAGTTCTTTTGGGCAAGAAGAATAGCTAATGTTATCATTCTCCCCTCAATTTCTTCAGTCAGAAAGCTGACTTTTTATTTTTATTTTTTTACATACTTGGATAATTGGCTGAAATCATACTGTTTATTTACATGAAAAAAATTAGCAAAATTGAAAGCAGAGGTGCCTGTGTCGCTCGGGAAAGATCGTACTCGGGGGACCGTATACTCTGACAGTCAGCTTAGAGACAAGGGGACTGAATCTGGGGACAAACCGACTCCCTCTGTGGGCTGGGGAGGTAAACAGCTATGGCTACAGACCACCCTTGAGAAAAACTCCTGAATGCTTAATGACTTCAAGAGCATAGTAACCAAACCATTTAGCAAAAGGAAGGGCAGGTGTCGCTGAAGAAACAGGCCCAGGTGCTTGACTGAGACGCTTTTATAGAACTGCTGGGCCTGGGCTCTGGCCGCACAGCGCAAACCCAGCCGGGGGACACACCGGAGACTCGGCCTCCCGCTTGCCTTCTCAAGCTCACTGCAGCTGTTTTCTTGTAAATCTGAAGTAACTTCATTTGCCCACAGAATGCTCTATTGTGATATTGAAAAAAAATCAAATTTCTTGCACCCTGAACAACTATCACGTATCTAGACATTATATAACAAAGTATGTGACCATGATTCCTGTCCTCCATGTGAACTGCAGAACCAAAGAAAATGAGTCTTTATTCACCCATCACCTAAGATGATGAGGATAAAATACGTATTCCCATGCACCAACACTCAATACTTCTACTAATATTATTTCTTTGCAGTTGGTTCTGGGAATGTCCCATGATGTTATTGGAGCACTTTGCTAGGTTAAAACCCCTTCACATAGCTGGATGGCTGAGGACAGGGTGGGTGAGTTTGGACCATGTCAGTAAAGCAGAAATAGGTCCCAGTAGGGGGCTGCCTCGCCCACTTGCCTGCTGCTTTTTCAGCAGGATGTTGACGCTGGTCAGATCCTTGCCGTAGTCGTCAGACTGGATCTGACTCTCCAGGCCGTGCAGCCATTTGTCCAGATCTGCACAGCTCTGGGTGAAGAGTTCAGCCTTGTTCGCATCAAAGAGCCGCTGGGCCTTGGTCTGGGTGGTGGATTCAAGGACTTCCCACATTTTATGTAAACCAGTGAGTTTCTCCTTCACCACAGCTTCTGTCTCAGGCTTCTCTGAAATCAGCTGCATTCCTTCCTAGAAAACACAACCCACTGTAGTTATAAACAAACAGTCTGCTAGAGAACAAACGTCGCTGGGAAAGACAAACCTAAGATTATCTGATCTGTGATTCACCCAGCGCGCGAGCACACACACACACACACCCACACCCACACACGCACAGTCCTTCCACTCGAAGCTGCTGCTCGACACAATGGACAACGGCCCAGTCTACACTCCAGCTTTTGTGCGAGTCGAGCAAGAAGTGATTCACTGCCTGCTGTAATGGCTTCAACTGGGGCAGTGGAACACTTAACACCAATAACCGAAGGCAGACTTCTTCCCCTCCCAGCCACCCCCAAAAGACCAAAAGACATTATTTTAACTGTTAAGAGTCTGAAACAATATAAAGAGAGTCAAGGAAGGGAAGGGAGGGTGGGGAACTTCATCACATTCACGTCCAGTTGGGCTTGTGCTGTGTGGAACCCCCCTTGCTGAGTCAACACATTTTAAATGATTGCAGTGTGACCAGAATATAGTCGTCATACAAGAAAAGTAGGAAAATTTAAGAATACAGAATATTTCTAAATTCTGTGCAACTGGACCCAGTCAGTCTCTATCACAGTGCTACGCAAGGAACACGAGCAAGACGGTGGGACGCTGCCCAGGGGCTCGCAGCCGTCACGTGCAGCAGGGCAGACGCGAGGCAGCAACTACGCACCCAGGGCTCCTGGGAAGGCGCACGGGGCTCCTGTGGGCTGAGGTCCGGAACGGGTGGGTGGGCCTGGGATGACTACCGACTATGTAACTTTTGTGGGCGATCAGATGTGTGACTCCAAAGGGGCTCGTTTCCACCCAGTCCATTTTCTCATGGCCACACCAGCCTGGTCCAACATTTTAACTCACCTTCTCGATTTTGTCAAGCCATTCTTTGTTGGACGCGAGCTCTGCTGTAAATGCTTGATGCTTTAACCATTTACTGTGCAGATTTCTGGCTTCATCATAAGACATGTCCTGGGCTGTAAGCATCTTTTCATTGATCCAGAGAGACAGCTAGGAAAGGAAAAAACAAACCAGGAAGGTTTCAGAGGTTGCGATCATGGACATCAGCCCTTTTTCTGCCTGGAAAGAGCTGCGTTATGTCATACTAGGCATGCTGTACCTGTTTCCAAGTCAACAGACACCCAAATATTGACATCACAACTCTGACCTGTCACGACAGGCATCTCCACTGCACAGAGGCTGGACCTGAGCCTTGCTCCAATCCATACAGCTAACATTAAATCCAGAAGCACAAAATTCTCTGAGCCAGCTTTCCAACCGTCTGGCACCCTTAACCAGCTCTCCCCTCGAAGGCTTGTGTTTCAACGCTGCCCTGACCAGCCCCAGTCACAACCTCCTTTCCCTTCCACACACCCGCGCCAGCTGCGCCACATGAACCACGATGAACTAACTGTCTTTCACTCCACTTGTTTTTTTTTTACTCTTTTAATTGTTATAAAACAACCAAAACTGCTACTCTCTTATCTCCCCCTCATGGTGCACCTATGGAAATGTCCAGAAGCACAAATGGCTCACTCAGTGCAGGGGTCAGGCAACAGTGGCACCCTTTCCTCCATGTCTGGTCACCTTCACCTCCTTTTCTACTGCCACTGCTTCTCTAAAGGGCCTTCCATTCAGACCAAGAACACTTCGCTGGACTGCATTTTGAGACCAAACATGTCAACTTGGCTCTGGACTCTGGAAAGCACAAGGCCTGCCAGCCGCTGACAGATCTGAGAAGGGAGTTCTCTCCTGAGGCTCAGACTGGGAGTCGGCCCAGCCCTGGGCCCTGGACACATGTCACTTGTTGGCTCTCATCCCAATCCTCCAGCTCCTCACTGCCTGCCTGTAGCTAGCCATGCCGGGGTCCTAGATCCCACCCCACACACAGTGCGAATCCAGGAAGAGCTTTCTGTTGGCCCAGGAGGAGGATGCACAAGGAATATAGCATCAGCCTGGAAGGAGAAGCAAACGTCTTCAGGGACTGTGTCCCTTCTCCTGCATGACCACGAGAAGCCCACTTTTACACGAATTGCTACCACAACAAATCTGCACCCGAACTCCTTCATGACCCTGTCGCCAGAAGTTTAGAAATGGCATATAAAGCCAACGGAAACCCTCGCAGGAGCAACATTCCCAAGGCCATTCACTTGTACTCTGGGCTGCTGCTGGGGAAGGCTTCCCTGTAAATTTGTTTAAACAATAGAAAGCCTGTTCTTTGGAAACAATGTCAAGGCGGGCAATGCGGGTCACAGGAGGACGCCTGGCCTTGGCCATGGCAGCTCCCAGCACCATCTCTACCTTTTCAGCTGCTCAACCACCACGGAGGAGGGGCTGGGGGCTGAAAGCAAAAGGTAGAGAGATCTTTGATATCACTCTTTATTGAGGGCAAAACCCAGTAAATCTTATAAAGGCATTTATAAACTAGGACCATAGATCTGCTACACAACAATCGAGACAGTAATTTCCTACTTCCAAAGAATTACCAATTTTCCAGTCATCTGAGCAGCTATGATCTGAAATACTACTGGCATTCATTCAATCTAAGGGGGAAAGAAGTTAAAAGGAAACTAAATAGAAAGATTTCCCCCTGTATCTAGTACACACACACACACACACACACACACACACACACACACACGAAAGATATTAAACACAATAGAAAGCATTTATCTGAAGTACCAAAGACAGTCACATATTTTTGCTATTCATAACCACCTACCCAAGAGAGATTAAAAACAAAGAGCTAGCTACATAAAAATTAGAGGCTTATAAACAAATCTGCTCTTTGCTGAACACACCGTCCTACAGCTAAAGCCTCATGCAATGAAGCACAATGAAATGGGCCTGTGGGACTTGCTAGTGCATCAGCCCTTCATCAGCACTCAGGAACCAGGGCTATAGTTATTATTTGTGGGCATGTATAAAGGTCATTTAAGAATATACTCATTCTCTGCAGAAAAGAACACTGTACAGATGGGGAAAATGCTTTGGTCAACTGATTAAGCTAAAAGCAAAGCACGAAACTTGCCATCCCTGGGCCACACCCACCCAGTTATACTGCCCTCCTTAAAAAAGCAGGAGGTACACACTGTGAATGAATAAAACAGAAAAGAAGAACCTTTTAAGTCATTCCTTTTTCAGGATGTCATATCAAAATAACAATAGAATTCTGTCGCTCTTTGTATCCCCACCTGTACCTGGGATGAGGCAGGCCCCTGCCCATCCCCACCAGACCGCTTATCGCTGCTGCAATAAATGTCCCCGCCCAGGCAGTGTTTATGGGGAGGGCAACAACGGCGGATTTCACAATCCAGGCCTCCTCAAGCCAAAGCACCCGTGGGGATGGGAATGTGACAAAGAGACAACGTGGGAGTGCCCAGACCTTGAACAATACCAACAGCCGGCAACGGTAGTAAATCTGACCGCCAGGTGTTATGTAAACATCTACCAGTACAACACGTAGATTTTCAAATGTAGGGCTGGTCTCTACAAACTCCATTCTCAGAAATTCTGACTCAAGAGAGGAGTATTTTAATGAGGCCGAGTGACAGAATAATACATATTACCCCTTTGGTTGTACTTCAAATTCCAAGGGTTTCAAAAGCCACACACCCGACCTAAATTTCATCACTATGTAAAAAATGTACCCACTGATGTGGGACATCTGACACTCCCCAGCAGATACTACGCTTGTACAAACTTAATGAGACTCAAGGAAAGAAAAGATAAACCCAGAGACACGCCAAGCAGTCACAAGGAGACCTGCGTATCATCTCCGGGACATAAAAGCCTGGCTGAAACGGTTCTGCATTCTTTAAGTCCAGGCGGGATAGAGGCCACTGGGCGTGCCTAACGGCCACTGTTGTGTAAGGGGTGGACCCCTCGCAACCAAGGATGCCAATTCAAAACAAATGTGAACAAAGATCTCGAGACTTCCTGAGACTGTTAGCTGTGATTCCACTGGGAAAGACTATCACTTTATCTACTTACTCTTCCCACACATTTCTACTGATGAATGCACACTTACGTAAATGGAAAACGGGCTGGAAATTTCAAATGGGTTTCTCCGAGGGTTCCTTTTGCCCTCTCAACCTCCCGCTTGTTTCCCAGTATTCATCTTCTCAAATGCAGCCCGGGGCTCACCATGGTCAGGTCGATGAATTTCATTTCATTCACTTGCCCTTTAGGCAAGAGCATGGAAGCCCGCTGATTCCCTATCCACCCTGAATATGATCTGAGGTTAAAGCAGGTCATTGATGGTGCTTCAAGGGAAACGACAAGGTCACACAGGGACTCCCAATCTGTGGAAGGCACAGACCAGGCTGCAAACATCAGATGCCTTTTCCTCCAATGCTAAAGGGCCACCTGGTATTCACTGCAACACAAAACTCGATGCCACACAGCTAGCCTCAGGTCCCTCTGTGCCGTCTTGGGATGTGAATGCCTCTTTATGTGAGCATCCTATTCGAATGGATTATTAATGCCTGCATGGCACTTGAAGAGGCTCTCCTGTCTTCAGCCTGTCTGGCTCCAGGCAAACTCCCCAGAGACCTAGATTCATCAATGTGGTGCTGAAAACAACAGGCCCTAAACTACTTAGTTTAGGGGCTTTCCTTCTCAAGGTTTAGCTGCTGGAGCTTACTTCAGGATTCACAGTAAGACAACAGCTTAATGGACATGAAAAATGGTTTTTGTCACAGACGATGTAAGAGGTCTTTTATTAGAGCCGTATTTCTTTTAACACACAGCCATGTGTTTGCAGGAAAGGCGTCTGTGCTGATCTGAGTTGTGTCCTCGGTGAGCAACCTGACTCTACCCTCACCCAAGGGCCCTACAGCTTCACTTGGATAATCTTCATCCCACTTCCGCCTCCGAGGCAATTCAGCCTAAGAAAACCAGAGAGGACTGAGTCACACCGTTGTTCTCCGGCTGAGAGAAATAGGATGCGCTCAGGAACTCACACACGTGAAGTCAGTCGGATGCTCTTCTCCAACTAGGCTTGCAGAGAGACCGCACTTTTCTGGCTAACTTTAGTTTTGCAAGTTTGTTTATGCTTGTACCAAGGAAGCATAAAGTAGTATGAGAACCACCAGATTAACACCACATGTTAAAACTCAGAGTTTGAAATCAGGATTAGTGCTGCTGGCATATTAAGACATGAATCTAAGGAGACGGAAAGGTGGATATTTTAAGGTCTTCAGTGAATAAGAACTCAGTATGCATTCTTTATATCTTTGCTTCTAACCTGGGTAGCCAGCTCCAGTTTTAGTTCTTTCCTTCCCTTCCATTGGAAAGAATGGACATTTCTTTAAACAGTTAAAATATTAAAATGCTTTTAGGTTACACACTATCCTTAGACAATGGACACGTCCTACACCTGCACTGTTAAATACGGCGGTCACCAATCACAGGTGGCGACTGAGCACTTAAAATAGTGCTCAGCTGGAAGAACTACACTCTGCATTTAATTTCTTTTTATTTTTTTTAAAGATTTTTATTTATTTTCAGAGAGAGGAGAAGGGAGGGAGAAAGAACAATGTATGGTTGCCTCTCACATGGCCCTCACGGGGACCTGGCCTGCAACCCAGGCATGTGCCCCGACTGGGAATCGAACCGGGACCCTCTGGTTCCCAGCTCACGCTCAATCCACTGAGCTACACCAGCCGGGCTGCATTTAATTTCATTTTAATTAACTTAAAACGAGACAGCACATGCGGCTAGTGTCCACCGTAACGGACAGCACGGTTCCAGACTATCATCTTCCAGATTACAATAATCTGGTCACGCTAAGTGGTAACTTGTAGGGCGGAGCACTGACATGGAGCCGTACTGCCTCACCTGAAAAACCACGGGATCTAAGTTTCTGGCCTCGATGTGACTCCAGGGGCTCTGCTGCCAGCTGCTGGCTGGCTCTGGCTAGAGACCAGTACGGAAGAGGCTGAAAGGAGACATACCTCCTGACAATCTTGCAGGAATTTCTGGAGATCCCTGTTGTCCTTCAGTCTCATCAGAAGCTCACTGGCTGCCTCACGATTCTTCCTATGTCTGTTATAATGACAAGAAGAACATTTTTAAAAACAGGAATTAGAAAATCTTAAAACACAGACTTCACAATCCAGACCCTTTCCTGGGTTTCTACGCATGCTCGAAACAGTCTGCTTACAGTTCTTAACTGTGTCAGGGCGACACAGCGAACGAGAGCTCAGCATCCTCCAAACGAGTGAGGGAGGCCTGGTGCAGCAGAGAGCAAAGCGCCTGTCCAAGCTGCACAACAGACCGCACAACAGGCCGAGGAAGCCATCGAGTGAGCTGTACGAACATGGTGCTTCCTAGTCTAGTGCTGGGGGGAAAACCTGAGCTTGCTGTGCGCTCAAATCCCCATTCTAGGTACTGAGAAAAAACTGGAAACTTATCTTCCATAAACTTGTAACTGGGTAACAGAACATGTGCATGGCTGAAAAAATATAGATAATTAATGTTTCCTGATAAACAGATTCCCAGCTTGAGAAAAACTCACCGAAGCCAGTAATAAACCAGGAGTGAAAACTTTTAGACCTATGAGATCATCTACCTACTCAACCCCACTCTTTATTAATAGATAAGTGAATTCACTGGCACACTTCCGTCACACACCCAGTGCCTCAGTTTCTGCACCAGACTGTGAAGAGCTGTGAGAATGGGGCTCGGCTCCCCTGCAACAGGGGAGAGCTGTCCCACACTCAGGATCACCCAGCGGTGCCAGAAAATAGAGCTCCCCTGATCTGCGCAATCCAAGCGGCCAGGCTCAAGGTAGAGCACTAAGAGAGGCAAAGAAACCGAGTGCAGATGAGCAGGTTTTTTCATTCTGATTCTCAAAGCAATGTCATGGTCCCGGCCGGGGCGGTCTCTCATGCAACCCACCAGCCCCCACAGCGGGAATGGGAGAGAACACAGACCCTGACTCTGCACGGTGACAATAAAGAACAGCACGCAGAGCGCCTACTGCTGACCGACTTGTACAGAATCCTCCTCAGGGAGGAGCAAAGGAAGGTTTTGGAGCAACACCTGTGCCACACGGGTCCTCAGGGAGTACTGCCACTGTCATTGCCTGGGGAACCAAAGGAAAAGGGCCTCAGCCCTGCAGGCAACAGTGACTCAGAACAACAGGAAAAATACGAATGGAAATAACACTGTCAGGTGTATGCCAGATACGTATAATGACTGTTTGGTATATTTTTCAATAGTTGACAGAGGTTCCACAGCTTCAGAAAAAGGAATCTTAATATGCTTATACCACTTAGGCAAAATGCAAAAATGGAGAAGTATTTCTGATAGTGCTAAATGAAAAGAATGTATGCATAATTCAATGATATAAAACTCTTAAGGCACAGATTAGAAGGTGAAAACTAAAATGGTATGTGCTAGGGATGAAACTAAAGATAGCAGTTCCCCCCCACCCCCAAGTCTTAGATGTTCTGTTGCCTTTATAACAACAATAAATAAATAAATGAAGGCCACTCCCCTTTACTCCACTGCTATCCTTTCTCAAAGACCGACAATTAAAAATAAAAAAATTTCAATGTTGGTGAATTTCGGCTAAAGGAATAAGTCATCTAAAAAATGTGGAAGGGGAAGGAATGTCAAAAGGTCTTCAAGGGCCCTACCCTCACATTCCAGTCACTATTTGTAGAAGGTTTTAAGATAATAAAGCAAATTGTCTGGAAGGAAGTAATTTGAGTTGGAGTTAGTGACAAAATGCAAGAATCCTGCCTTTAGTCAAAGGCCTTAAATGAAAGACCTTCCTCCCTTCCACAGCATCCCACGAAAGCACTGTGATGGCAAGAAGAATCACAGACACTGGCAAGTCAGTAGCACGGGGAAATAAAAACAACTTCAAACACTTCGAAGATTCACTAAGGGAGAAAGACAGCCAGGCAGAATCCTGAATGCATGTCTTGGATAATCCAGTCTCAGGTGTGCCCGTCAGGTACCTGCCTGGGCAATCTTTCTCTTATCGTGAGACCGAGAAGAAGAAAAGCTAAACAGTGAACGACACAGATCCGGGGGGGGCAAGACGATGGCCTCTGAGTCATGTGCTCTGCAGGCTGAACAGCAGCTGGGCAAGCGGCAGAGACTGCTGTCGACTCACAAACCCTCGAGAGAAGCGCGTGTGGTTCCCCCGTTTACTTTTGGCAACCGAAATTGTTCACGGGAAGTGAAACTCAGGAAGGTCTTTCAAAGCTGGATGGTGGATTTAATTACAGGGAAGGACCTGCTATAAAACGTGGCTGCAGTTTCCCCACAGTCTCCAGAGTGCTCTTTGTTTGGGGGCAACGTTGAATCTCTTGCTTCATTTCCATCGCTCACCCCCCCAACCCCATCACGTGACTCGAAAGCTCCCCTCATCACAAGAGGCAGATGCTGGGTTAAACTCTGGTTCTTACGAAAGAACCACAGGTGCCTGAGTAAAGTGGGCTGGGAATTTTTAAGCTTTTTGTCCCCTGTGAGATAGGGTCTGGCTTTATGAAGCTGGATACTGTTCCTTGCTCTCCCAGGATTTCCCTGTGGCTGCAATTTTCATTTGGGCCAGGAAGCCCAGCCGGGGGCAGGCGGGACAGCAGGCCCCTCCCCCCCCAGTCCCAAGCACTTTAAAGGCCACTTTCGCCCCAAACACAGCTGTTACGAGTCAGGGCTTTGTTCTGGTACTTTCACAAACTCAGTGGTGACTGACAGGACTTCCAAAATGTACGTGCACTGTAACGACTCTGCTTGTCTCTGGGCCGGGCACTAGATCGGAAGGGTTAGGTGTTTCCTCAGCATGTACCCCTACAGCACCTGGGACTCAGATTTGTCTATTTTTATAGCAGACAAGTATCCTCTGGGGTCAGTTTCAGATTTGAGGCCTCTGGGGACATTGAAGTGAAACCAGAATACAGTTAACACCAGCCGAGGAAAATAAGAAAACAGGGTCCTCCGGTGTGCAGATCGATGGCAAGCCCCTCCCCCATCTTTCTGCTTCTTATACATAGTACAGGATCCTCTTTCCATTTCTTCTTAAAACCCGAAATCTTAAGGATGCTCTGGAACTCCACGAGGCCAGGCTCTCAGTCCAGGACAAAAGGGAGATTAAGCCACAACTGAAGGCTGCTGAAACGCTCTCACCTCCAGGGATCTCCGCTCTCACCTCCAGGGATCTCCGGTCTTGAAAACATCACCTGTTTCCAATGACCCCTTGTAGCTGCAGCTGCAGCACCAGAGGATGAATAGACACGCCATGGACGCTGCAAGGCAGCTGCCGGCCAGCCTGCACACACGTGCCCCTAACAGCCACGCCCGCCTCAGCAACCTGCTGTGGGCACCTACCATGGAGGACTATAGGGTATCACATTCACAAAACAATGAGTGAGTTAACATTAGGAAAAAGGGAAATTCTTTTTCCCTAGGTTAAGAATCCTTGCTTCTCACACTCATTTAAGATGGGTTTGGTGGAAGGATTTTTTTTCTTTTTTGTTGCTGTTTTAAAAGCAGCAGCCACAAAACTGTAATTAATCTGCGTTACACCCTATTCCACAGTAGCACCTTTAGAACAAACGTACGGTCTAGGCTCTGACGCAGTGCCAAAGACAGACTGCAAGGAACTTCATGGGAAAGAGTAATTCCCCTTTGCACCCTGAATCATGAGAAATTAATCCAGCCCAAGGTCCCAGGGTCCCAAGAGACCCTTGGATATGGGAAGCGAGGAAACGTCTTCAAGCAAAAAGTTCTCCTGTTCACTGCACTTGGCCAGAGGAGAGGTCTGGAGGAAAAGTTTGTTTCTCGATGACATCAGTCTCACAATAAGCCCGTAAATGCAGCCCAATCTGGGACCAGAGAAGAGCAGCTGGAACAGAGGCTGCTGGATGGGCCAGACCACGTTGCAAGTGGCCAGCCCAGAACCAGCCCACGCTGGGGCATCCAAACCTGGACCTGCCCTGACCTCCTACTTCAGTAATAACAAAGGCAGTGCAAGAACTAGGGGTGAAGGCCAAACAGAGCACACTGTCCTTCAATCAGGAAGAAAAATACCTAAGAACTGTAGATAGATGGATGGATAAACAAACAAACAAAAAGAGCATCCAATCTCAGAGACGCCTTGGCAAAAGAGGAAAAGGTCTTTTCTCTCATCTTGAAAAAGATCCTATTACAGCATTACGCAAGCCAATTTTCTAAGAAAGGCCTGATAACGTTCCTTTGTGGTTCTGCCAGGTACTTGGGATAAGCTAACCTCACCCACCCTCCCAACTCCCTCCTGGCAGGCTTCAGAGGAGTCTTGTGCAGACGCAGGAGAATGTGGGCTTGGCTGGGGAAGTGTCTGGCTCTCAGGGTCCCAGCGGGTGACACGCCTGTGCCAACTTCGGAACGGCATGGCTGACACCCGACTGCTACTCAGCATTACTGCTGCCATTAGTCTTTGGGTAAAGATGAGTTTGGTGTCTCAGGCCCGCTCTCTTTTGTGGATACTCGTGCGTGTCTTACAATGAGAACCACAATTTCAGGCAGCCACTGGTTGCGCGCTGATTTTCTGTGACAGGTAGATTAAATTCTGCTAGGTGCCCCCTACCTGTCCATTGGACTTCTGGCCAGTGACTAAGATGCTCGAGAGTCCCAGGGTGGAAGACTCCCCCAAGAACCCCAGAACACGGTACCTGTCATCGATAGAGTCCACCTTCTCCTGGATGCGATCCGAGCTGATGTTCCCATCGCTCACCAGCCGCCGGCCGGTCTCCACAACGGCGTTGATCTTCTCTTCGTTGGCGTCCATAGTGGTCATGAAGTCCTCTTGCTTTTTAATAGCGGCTTCAGCTCCTTCCAAGGTGGTGGGCATTTCGGTATGGGCCAAAACGTATTCCTTATTTAAAAAGTGAAAAGAAAATGTCACAGAAGAACGAGACCTCACGAAGTGACTCACTTTCAGCACAACGAAAACACTCTTTCCTACGTCCTACGTGTCCATGCAACACACTCTGCCAGACTTGCTCCCTTACTCATTACACTAGCAAGTGATCTATTGAATCTGATAAAAGAAAAGGTCGGGAGGAGAAAAAGACCCAGTGGGACAGCGTAAGTGACTGAGTTTTCCTAAGTGGTTAAATGCTCTAAGTTTTGTTCCAGAGTGAGTGAGGAAAGGAAGCAAAGCTTTGTGCACCAGCCGCAAGGGTCCTCTCACGTGGCCACAAAGACAAGGCCCCTACGCTGTCTCGTACAGCAGATTAACACCCTGATGCTGTGCACCATCCTCAGCCATTTTTCTTTCTCTAACCTCTGTGTTGCGTGTCATGGGTGAAGTCCTCGACTATTCTAGCACAAGGAAGACAACCGTTCATTCAAAAATAATTTAAAAAGGCCAATTTAATGAGATCCTACGAGGACATACTATGAACATAAAGAAGTCCTCAGTAGTAGTTAAAACAGAACCACACTTTTCAAGGCAAGACAGCTCCTGTGGAAATCATCAATTCCTGCCCTCTACACTGTGATGAGACCCCATGTCTCAGGACCCAGGACTAAAAAAATGTCTGTAAACCATCCTTCTAATTTCATACAGGTGGGTTTAAACCAGCAGCTTTGGCCAAAATGTTTTGAAAGGCAACCAGGTCTAACGATGAGCATTACCTGGTTGTTGAGGAAGGCTTCGGCTTGCTTGGTGTCCCTAAGGAACTGCTGGTAGGCATGGGACTGGGAGAGGAGATTTTGCCTGTTTTCCCACATTTTGTGGAGCTCGTTCCATCCAGTGTCCAAGGCCTGCAGCCGCTGCCGCAGAAACATGTACTGGGCATCGGTCTGCCCCTGGGTGACCATCTCGCCCATGTCCCTCATCTTCTGGTAGTCCTCTTCGTAGTTGTCGATCTCGTTTTTGATGTTCTCGTGCTGGGTGAGAAGCTTCTCTGCTTCGGTCAGGGTGTTGGGCATGTCTTCTGACGCGATGGCCGTCTGGGTCCTGGAGAGCCAGGACTGGAAGTCGTCCAGGTCCCTAAGGAACTGCTGCAGCTTGCTGGCCTCGCCCAGGGAGGCCTCGCGGTTCTTGAGGGTGGTCTTCATCTCCTCCCACACGTCGCTGATCTCGGCCAGCCGAGACAGGATGGCCTGGGCCTGGTCAGGGTGCTCGGACTCGAGTTTCTCCGCCTCCTTCTGCAGGTCGCTCAGCTTCGCCTCAATGGCCACCAAGTCCCGCTCCATGCCGGTCAGCTTGCGCTGCAGGGCCATGACGCCGGCCAGGTCGTTGCCCAGGTCCTGGGTGGATTCGATAACCTTGGTCTTTTCCCGAATCCAGGACTTGGTTTCATTGCACTCGAGGTGGTAGTTCTGTATGCTCAGGGCAGAGAGAAGGGCGTCCTTCTTCCTGTCGACCAGCTCTCTGAACTGACTCCACCTGCGGGGGCGGGGGCGGTGGAGAGCAGTGTGAGAAAGAGGCTGGCAGCTCATGGCTGAGTAATGAAATTCATAGTCATGGTCAAAGTTGCACTTTTCCCCTCCACCTTTGCTCTGACTACATCCTTTTGGGAAAATCATCTCATTCAGTATAGGGACATCAAGTGTTACCAAAATAACTCAGGGATGCAATATAATCTGGAAAAAGCCTGACAGGAAGAGAAACTTGTTAAAGAGCTCCAACATGAACCGTGACAACATATCTGTCCTCCAAAGAGTCAATTAATTCACGTCTGCCATACATATCTACTCGACTCCGAGCTGCACCTAATGAACATTTTCCAAACCCAGTACCTGACAGTAACCTTCAGAACTGAGGCCATCCTGCCATTGCAACCTATTCAAATGTGTTTGCTCAAAGAAAGACTAAAGCACGCCAAGGGTCTACCTTGATAACCAGGACTTTTGTTGGCCAATTATATCTCAAACATGCCTAAATCCTGCTCAAGAAATCGTTTTATGAAAAAGGACAGTACGGGACCACCTTGATGTTCCCTAAGGCCCTAACTTCTGATGTGGGCAGGGGCGGGCGCCAGGCTGCTAGGAATGACATCATCCCGAAAGACGGTTCTTGCAAAATGAGGGGATGTCAAAAGTCAAAGGCCAGTGCCACAACCTCAGCACCACAATGCCAGTGACGCCTATGCAGGGGATTCCCAAGAGTGGGGCGCAGCGCAGAGAAGCCACACAATGCTGGCCTCATGCTCACCTCGTGTTCAGTTTGTCCTGCTGGGCTTTGATTTTCTTCTCACTCGGGTGGCCACTGTGCATTAGCTGCCGTGCAATCTGGTTTACCACTGCGACCCGGGAAGCTTGGTTGTTCATTTCTGGCTCTAGGCTCTCAAATCTGAAAAGGCAATCGACAGGGCAATCACCTCCTTGGTCACGACCATAATGAGAGACAGGCTGGTGCCCCTCCCCGCCGGCACCCCCACCCCGTGCCTCACCTGTGCTGGATGACCTCCAGGTCCTCCAGCTTTTCTGGGATCTGCATGTTGTTGAGCCACTGCTCCTTCTCATCAATCCAGAGCTCACAGGCGTCGGCCTCACTGAACATCTTGTACAGGGCCAGGGTGTCCTGCAGTGCCTGCTTCCTCAGCCGCGTCAGCTCGGCCACCTCCTTGTACCGCTCCTCAATGCCCGACAGCCTGCCCCTGACCTCCGGGGACTCCGCGTGCTCCCGTGGGAGGGCGCCGGCCTGCTCGTGCAGCGTGTCGAGGGTGGGCCTGTAGTTGGCGATCTCCTCCGCCACATCTTTGTGTTTCTTGACCAGAGACTGTGTGGAGTACTCGTCGTGGCCCACGTCGTTGCTGGAGACGATCTTGAGGATGTCCAGCATCCACGCGTCGATGTCGTCGGCATCCGCCTGGAACTGGTGCAGCAGCAAGGCCTCTTCCAGGCGCTTCTTCCGAATGGCCGAGAGCTGCTCCAGGTTGGCCCACTGCTCCCGGATGTAGATGATCCTCTCTCGGATCTTCTCTGACCCGAAGTGCTCCTCTGTGATCATGTCTTCACCTTCTTTGATGGCCTGCTCAAAGTGGCCACTGCGACCACTCATCTCATCCTCGAAGGCCCGGTGCTTGCTGAGCAGGCGCATGACGCTGGTCAGGTCTTTCCCATAATCATCGGAGGACAGGATCTTCTCCTTCTCCCGTATCCAGCCCTCCTCTTCTGCCATCTCCCAGAAGAACTTCCAGAGGCGACGAGACTCTTCTAGGCGGGCCCGGCGCTCAGCCGCCAGCTGGCAAAGCTCTTGGTAACAGAACTCCATGTGGGCCACGCGGTCTCGGATCACCTGGGGGTCGCAGGGCTTGTAACCTGTTGAACGCCCAGGAAGGGATGAGTGTGTGACAGAATTCAGCACAGGCTCCTGCTTGTTTGCAGGCAGTAAGCTACACCCCGCGTCCTTACCACCAGATTACCAGTTCAATTCTAAGTGCAGGGCTGTGTTATGAGGCAATAGAATACCTTTTAGGATCCTGACTGGAAGAGGAGAGAGGGGCAATGATAAGTATTATTATTTTTTTGCCCTAAGTGTTATCATTTCTGGATCACTTATAAACCAAAAAAAGCACGAAAGTTGTAAGAAAAAGGCAGCTACATCTAACTGGGTATAAAATATAAGACAGGAAACCCAATCCTTCCCAATGCCCTGTACAGAAGGCCAGGAGCTGCCCGAGCATGCACGCCAGACTGCCGGTGCACAGCCAGACCAAGTGTGGTCTCACAGAGTCGCACTGCCAAACGTCAAGCCATTCAGAACCAAGCAGCACTTGAGTATTTAAGGAAAAGACATGTGCTTTTGAGAAAAGCAAGAAAGAGTTAAAGAGCTCAGTAGGCCACCCCACTGAATCCCATGTACCCACAAAAGGGAGGCGGACAAACCCACTGGGAACCTTCACTGGCATAGGAACTTCAAAGCCCCACTGCCACACACCACTTCTCTACTTCTACAAAGACAGAGCTCTGGTGACTGGGAGGCAATGTCTGGAATGGTCCACCTTACCTTCCCCATCTGTTGCAAACTTCTGGGCAGAGGCGTTGACCCCCCTCACCCGCTCTGCCTGGATGCCGATGTCAGCTTCCACCAGGGCATGCTTCTGCAACAGGTCTTCCACGCCCAGCAAGTGTTTGCCATAGTCCTGAGACAGTAATAGCACCTGTGCACGAGAGGCAGCAGAAAGGACATCTGTGAACACAAGCCTGACTTTAGCATCTTACAATCTTCAGGCAAGGTGAGAGTGAGAGCCAGCAACCAGGCTGCACCCTCCCTGGAGCCAGCTGTCCTGCCCATATCTTTAGGGGAAGAAGATGGGCAAACCAGAATGCAGCAAACCAAACCTGAAAGCCTGCATTAGGAGAGACATTATGAACTAAGGATCATTTACCTGGTAATAAACAAGTCCATTTCACACTAAAAAGTACAGGAAAGGAAAAAAAGGGGGAGGGGGAAACCAGTATGGAACATAACCTGGAGCTCCAAGAGGAAATTGCTGCAGCAACAACTATTGAGGAAGAAAAAGGTAATAAAGCTGTTTCACGTCAAAGTTTACAGAAATCTCTTACAAGCTGCTGACCCCTTAAAGGGCTGCCTTCCTCAGTGAAGAGCTTACTGGAACGCCTGCGCAGTACACATACAATCGACAGGAGGAGAATGTAGTTGAAGAGCTTACCAGCCACATCTCTGACCAAACAAGAGCAGGGCTGGGGGGCTGTGCCGGCCCCAAACAGCTTTGGTTTTAGTCTGAGCTCACTAACATTTTCTTTTGTTTCTCCCATCAGCCCAAGTTGGCGGCCTTATCCCACATCCTCTCCAGATAAAACTTCTGCTTCACGCCTACTTCTGAGGAAGCCTCTGGCCCAACCTGAATTCAATTGTGTACCATAATTTATAAAATGAAAAGTACCTCTCTGCTAGATTTTATGAACATTTCCACTTTAAGAGATCAAGACAGACCACACATGAGGACATCATAAATCTGGGACAGTTAAAGAGGGAAGGCTGATGGCATCAGGTGACCTTGGCCCGCTGCCAGGAACAATTCAAGAGGTAAGCAAAGGTGAGGGCTCATACCTCACAAAGGAAGCCCCTTGCAGAAGGTCAAGTTTGGGAATGGAACAGTGTGCTGAGGTAATGGAGGCTTCATAGTATGACCCCAAAACTGCCCTGTTCTGTCCCCACTATGCAGCTAATTGCCTCTTAGCTGGGGAACTGCCTGACATGGGCGAGCTCTCCACGGCCTGCATCAGAGGACACAAGTGGGCACATGGCTTCGGGAGAACAGCAGGTCTCTTCCTGGGTGGGGGGAAGCTTGAAGTCTCTGCTCAGCGCTGTCAGCGGAAGGGGAAGTGCAAGCCAGCTCCATCGTACGGTCAGCACACATGCTACCGTACTCCCCTCGCTATGCCTGGGTGAGGTGGTTGGTAAGCATGATCCCCACTGAGAGATGAAGAAAGGAACTCGCAGGAGACTCGGCAGCTCCGGCTGCCTGGCTCTGACCTGCACTCCGTCACAGTGCCTACCACGCTCCCACCTGCCCACACCACCTGCCTGGGCCCCGCCCCACACCAGAGCCACTGACTCACATCAATGAAATGGAAAGTTAGGTCAACTCTAAAGAATTAAAAATGTGGAAAACTCCAATCTGATTGATTCCTACCATGGAATATATATAAATTAGATCTAAATCACAGTAGCAGATCTCTAGCTATAAAACTGGTCTTCCTTACAACCTTTTCACACTTCACGTTGCATTTAACTTGGGCACTAACAACCTTCCCGTGGGCAGTGCGGCCCTTCTCTGGCTTTGCAGAACGGGCAGCCAGACCAGGGCACAGTGCACGCTGGGAGGTCAGTGGTGGGTCCCAGAAATAAGCGGCCTCTTCAAAGCAGCTCTGGTCCCCTGTAAGTCAAGCTGTACCTTCATTTCGTCCATCCAGTCCATAATGTAGAGCATTTCCTGGAATATCTTCTGCAGCCCCAGGTTCATCTCGAGACGCTGCCTTCGGGCCCGGAGCAGTTCCAGCAGGTATTCCCAGAGCCGGATGACATTGTCTTTCCTTGCAGTGATACGCTTGATGTCATGGTAGTTCTCCGCCTCGAGCTCCCTGGCCACGGCAACCACGGCTTGCACGCGCTCCTCATACGCGGCAATGTCTGTCTCAATGGCCTCATGCTTTTTCGTGGCAGCCTCAACTGCAGGAAGGTCAAATCCAAAGTTGTCCTACAGAGAAACCGAATGAAAAAAGCCACCCATTGGGAACAAAGAAATAGAGCAGACATGGAATCCTGCACACACCTTAGCCTTTGGTGGTCTTAAAGCCAAACACTGCCCCTGAGGTTTGCCCCCCACCCCCTGGGGTCAGTCTCTGCCTTCCCCAGGACCCTCAAAACTCTGTGCTTGAGCTCAGATGCCCCCTCTTCCCCAAGGCAAATTGGCAACTTCTCACTTTCCAAAGGGGGTCCAACTCATGTCCAGCACCTAACTTAATGAGACTGGAGCAGGTGATAGCTTATATTAAGCCAAGCACAAAAGGACACCACTGTTATTTATTTCATGGCCAGTCTAACTGCCTTAAAGAATTGGTTGGTCAAAGACTGAGGAAAAGAGAAAAAAATTTAAATTACATAAATGTGAACAGTTCACACACACTCACTAGCTCTAAACAAACTCTGCTTGAGCTGCTTCCAAATCTATAAAAAGTTACATAAATAGAAGAGACAGTGTATTAGGAACTATAAACATCCTCTTTCTGGAAGTGGGCAGATGACTTGACAGTTACTTCAGAATACAGAATACGGTTGTTGATAATCAGCTGTCCCGTGGCCCCTGGGTACGGCCTACATTTCTAGATGACCCCGGGAGTGGTTTCTCGAATAATGTCTAGAGCAGAACCTGAGACACCAGCCGCTGGTTCTCGCTCAGCCAAGTCTCTCTCATAGCTGCCTTGCGATCGAATCTGCGGGCGAGCTGTTCCAGTTTCTCCTGTCTTATGAGCTCGTTCCGCAGAGCCAGTTCTCTCTCGTGTTCCGCTTTTTCCAGTCTTTCCCAGGCCTGTAGGAGTGAAAAAGAACGGTTTCCTGCAATGTTCAAGGAGCTTTTGTCCGCTACGGTCAACAGCTAGTATTCCTCAAAAAGACCCAAGAACTTAGAAGGGAAGTCCTGTTCCCATCCTCATGGGCTTTTAGGTCTTGAGAAAAAAGTTTCTGGGGTTGGCCTCATGGGAACACACTCCCTGGTCGAAACCTAAAGATCCTGTGTTGTGCTTGGAAAACAAAACAGTGCAGAGATGGAGCGATTAACTAAATTATAAATCTCTCTAACTGAAAGAAAGCAAAGTAATTATTTTCAACAGCTCTGACCATATAAAAAAGAGAAACGATTTTTTTCTCAGAAAAAATCTTATGTCTCTCTCATTCACTTTATCCTGAACCACTTGGTTTTAATTCATATATCTTGAGTGTTTTTTAAAATCCTTACTGACTGTACACATTAAATTCATTTCTATGAACTACATCTGACACTGTATGACATTTTAAAAAATTCCATTTAAAAGAATCTAAATGGGTACAACTGACCAAAGTTCTAGATGTTTCAAATTTGTACTTGGAAATAATGCCCACTATGAAATCCTGTAATTGCAGACATAAGAGGCATGAAAATGGAGATTGTTAAAAGCTTCTCAGATAGAACACAAAATCCCAAGCCCCAACCAGCAGGGGTGTCCAATCTGCAGCCCCTAGGCCACATGCAGCCCAGAATGGCTGGGAATGTGGCCCAACACAAATATATAAGTTTACTTAAAACATTATGAGATATTTTTGTGATTATGTGTCGCAATGTATTTAATATATGGGCCAAGACAACTGTTCTTCCAGTGTGGCCCAGAGACGCCAAGAGGCTGGACACCCCTAGATTCCAAATACATGATATTAAGGTTTGCGTTCTTCCTTCTTCAATTTAAAGATGCTTGAGTCCATTGCCTCTGACAGATGAGAGTAACAAGGTAAACAGGCAGAACCCAAGCTGGTTTGATAAAATCTAAATCTAACACTGTCCCCAAACCTTCGATAGACCAGGCTGCAGCAAGGATCACCTCGACCCTCTGCAATACCCAAGCCACAGTGGCCCCTTAACCCAGCAGGCAGGGACGCACCCTGTCTCCTGTCCTCTCGGCAGTCAAGACCCAGTGAAAGGATCTGAGGCCGCTGGGAGGATGGGGCCCAGCAGGACCAGACGGATCCCTTTTACCTTATTAATGTCAGAGATGAGCTTCCCTTCCCGGGGCATGTAGACCTTCTGGTTGTTGGCCCTCATCTTGCTCTGAATGGTAAAAAGCAGCACTTCCAAGTTCCCCTTCTCAGTAAATCTAAGAGCAAAAAAGAACCACCATAAACATTGTTTGTTATATTTTGTTCCTTCAAGGGGAAACATTAATTTGCTTCTGGCAAAATAACACATTTCACACAGCCACGCCATTTATCTCTGGTCTGACTTATGTGAAATGCAGGTTAGAGAAGCTGGAGTGCATTAGTTTTGGGGTATTGCAAACTCGAAATATGTCCAACCGTGGAATTTTTCTGTGGTTGTTTGGTGGTTGTTACTGAGATTTATATTTGGAGGCGCACATGGCATTCTTTTAGTATCACCTCATTCAAGGTTTAGATCATAAGTCCTGGGTGATGGACTTCACTCAGAGAGCACGGCTGAATGTGTTCAGCAAGAATAATTTCAAGTGAGCACCAAGTGTAACTTTCAATGAGTTTCAGAGACCTCAACAAGGCATTCCCACCTGAATGGAGTTGCACAGAAAGGAGGAACAACTTTCAAACTACGGTAAGAGATAGGGCCCACAATCCTTATTCCACAACTATGAAATTTTTCGATTTTTTTTTAAATTTTATCTTTAGAGAGAGGGGAGGGGAGGGAGAAAGGGAGAGAAACAGCAAAGTATGGTTGGCTCTCACATGGCCCCCACTGGGGACCTGGCCTGCAACCCAGGCATGTGACCTGACTGGGAATCGAACCTGAGACCCTTTGGTTCCCAGCCCACGCTCAATCCACTGAGCTACACCAGCTAGGGCCAATTATGAAATTTTTAAAGGTGTGAAAATCAAACTTTTGGGAGCACCAAAGCTATTTATTGTCTGTCTCTCTACAACACAACATGGATATTCACGCATTTTGCTACAGGTGTACTGGTGGGCCTGATTCTTGGTTGCTTTCTCAGACCCAGCTGGAGTCACAGCACACATCATTCACACAACTATTTTGCTAAAATAAAATAATAAAATAAAATAAATGGAATTCTGAAATATATTAGGCACAAGAGTTTTGGGGAAGGGGTTGGGGACCTGCACGATTTCTTCAGGTTCTCATCTCTCGGGGCACACCCATCATGGGAAGGGGCTCACGGAGGGCATGGTGTGTAATAAAGCTCAGCGACACAGGATCAGATGGAAAAGGGCGAGACAGGCCACCGGTGAGAAGCGTTCACTGTGCAATGAGGTCATGCAAGCCAGAAAGCAGGGGTCTGTGACCGCAATGGTCTCCCTTCCCTTATTAACGGGAATGCAGTCCAGTGCGCGTCTTACTTGGGCGGTTTCTCCACAGTGCGGTAAGTGTTGAATGCCTGAAGCTGCTGTTGAACCCCAACCAGTGAATTGGCAAATTTGCGATTATTCAAAATAATGATGGTTTGTTCAATCCACTCCAGAAGGTCAGAGGCAAGTGATTCATACTTCTCAATCATTTTTTCTGTTTCAATAGCGTTGTCAAGCACCTGTGAACAGGAGTTAGAAAAACAAAAGGACCGCGTCATGACAAGGAAATGCGGCCGCAGCCCTCCACGAGCACAGGCACCCTGAACGGCCGCTCCCGCTGCTCTGGTGCGAGCGCTCTCGGCCTGGGGAGCTGCTTGTTAATAGGCGCTCAGACTGGGGCCATTGTCTGTGAGCAGTGACAGCTTAACTCAACTGGAATTAGTTTTGGAGCCTCCCAAAGCCCAGGCACAGGGTTTAAGAGTCTGAATGACTCCTGCTGCCTTCGATCCAAAATCCCTAGAGAAATAAAAAGGGCTCTATTTTGCTTGGTCCTGTCCCGTGAATGCCCATGAATTTTCCACCCCTATTACACTGAGAAGACAAAGTCATCTGGTCTGAGGTGTTTTGAAATACACGGCAGGCAAACATCAGGCAAACGAGAAACAGAAAGATAATGCTGAGGCCCTTTCAACTGTGGGGAGTAGTTCATGCCCTTGACCTTAGCCGGCTCAGATTTTCAACACCCAATTTTCTGGTGGGGTTGAGGGGAGGTGTGTTTCTGGGTCTGAGATTCACCTCACATCCCTTCCTAAATAAGTATTTTAGCTGCCACTCCTGCCTCTGTGGCTCCTTGGGATGAGAGGCTTCTGCCTACTTCCCTGCCGTTTGGAGAGCCCACCCCAAACTGCTACTGGCTAAATTTCTGAGTTCAGGGGAGGACAGGGGGCTCAGCAGCAGTCCATTAAGAAGTGAACCTTAATTATGATTCACAACTTACAAAACTGGTGTGAGCTCACCTTTCCAATTCGTTTTCCTTCAACAGCCAAGGCCTTCATCTTCGAGAAGTAGTGGTAATAAGTCACCACATAGGTGATAATGGACTTCTCATCAGGGTGGTCCACACTGATATCTGCAATGCAGAGAAGACTTCCTTCAGTAGTGTGCTCACAGGGCTGCTACCCAGGCAGCAGGAACACTCTGGAACAACTGTCGAACACTGAACAGGTCAGTGTCTTCATTTTTTGTTCTTGAGAGTCATGCCATCACTGAACCAATTATAAGGCAGATGAGGATGAAACCATCTCTCTGTCTCTTTCATTATATCAATATTCATAAAAGTCTCCTATTACTGCAATTAAGACATAAAGTCTTAAGAGACACGACCTCTTCTTCTCAAGGATCCCAGGCCACCAAGACAAAAATATATGCAAAACCACTACAGAGAAATGAAGAACACAGTAAGAATTCAGCCAGAATTCTTAGCAATGTAGCTACTACCCAGACACACCATGTTCACCTCTCTGCGCACCCCTACCCGGGTTCCTGCTTATTGAGTCCTCATTTCTGCCGATGGCACTAAAATTTCTCCCAGTCACTCAGTCTTGGATATTTTTATCTCCTCGATACCCATATCCAGCTAGTCACTGAGACGGAGGTCTGGATGATTCCATTTATAGAATCCTTTTTGTCCCTTGTGGTTCAGACTTTTTGTCACAAAACCAGACATGAAGCAATGTCTTCCTCACTGGGATTCCCTAATACCCAGTTCACTTTGTACAAGGCACCTAGTTGATCCTCCAGAAGGTACAGTTGGGAACAGACTTCCTCCTAGCTCAAAATTACTTGCAAGTGCCCTCAGTCTGAAAAATAAAGCATAAGTCCCTTAGTTTTCCAGAATTTGCCATAACCTTCCTTCCATCCATCGAATATTTATCAGGCTTCCACTAAGTGCCGAGCACTATTCTAGACATTTCTAATTCTATAGCTTATTAATTCTTCTCAGGCACTATACATCTACACCCAGCTGGACTCTTCACCATCCCCCACCCCCCACCCCCGGAATTCCCAATGGTCCTTCCCTCTACTCACAACCCTCCTTTGCCTAAAATGCCTTCCACACTCCGTCACCTTCTTCCTATCCGTGAAGGTCCAACTGAAAAGGTGCCCCTCCAACACACCATTCTGATCCCTACAGCCAGAATCACTGTCTCTCTCCTTTTCCCTTAAGGACTTCATTTATATGGACACATGGTCCACTTTCTGCCAGGTACTGTAATTATTTATGAACGTTTTATTTGTCTTGCAAGACTAAGTTCCTGAGGATAGGAACCCTGTCGTGGCAAGCCCTGTGCTCCTCCACCTCCCAAATTTCTAGTGTGCTGTTTTGCACAAACTGGGTGGTCAATAAGTATGGAGGGAGGGAGCCAATGAGTGAAGACCACAATGAGTAAGTCTTCACAGTTTGGCATTGCTGAGCGACCTACTCACAACCCAGAACAGATCAAGAAGAGAACACACAGAATAACTTGACTGATCAGGATCTTTTTCAGTGCGCATTCACACACGCACTCTTGCTCTGTCCTCCTGGCAGTCAGCCCTGCGTAAGACAGGGCTGAGTCTCGTATTTCAAGGAGGAAAACACAGGGACGCAGGGCTGGAAAGCCCCCTGCCCAGGCAGCCACTGACTGGGGCGGGGGCAGAAACAGCTACTGTTCACCCCCTGCCCAGGGCTGCCTGTGGCCAACTCCTGAGTCTGCTCAGCCCCATCCAAGTGTGCCCCAAGGAGAGAGCAAATTGGAGGAAGACCAGAGAAAAATGTCAATCTTGTATGCAATCCAATAAACATAAAATGTTGATATAACTAAGAAGGAATGAGCAGCAAAACCTTCTTTAAACTTGTCTACTAATTGTATTTTAACTGATGGCTCTCTGGGACAACTAATAATAGTTAAGGACAAATAATAATCAAGATCAAACCCACAGGATAAACATCACATCAACTGCCATTTTTAGTTCCTTGTCTTGTGATCCAGGGAACACTCCCCCTACTTTTTATACTGGGTAGTGATTAGAAAGATTAACTAATGACCAAGTTATTAAAAAAGATTTTGTAACAGTGATTGAAAAAAATCAAAGGTTCTTTATAAAAGAGCTAGAGCTAAGGAAGAATGCCTTCCCACAGTAAGGTAGGGGTTAAGTATGAAGACTTATCACAGCCCAAGGAATTTTAGTTTTCTGTTTATACTGAGAAATCATTTACTGGGTTAGCACAAAGATAATTTTATCTCAGCTTCCTGCCGTGAACATATCAGTGAATCTGATTCATTGGAAAAAAGCAAGAAGCCAGCTTGTCAGCCTCATGACCTCAATCTGCCCTTGGGGAGTTAAACTTCCTGTTCTATATTTATAAAAACTTTAAACTTTCACTCACATACAGTTTTCTCTCTTTAATACTTGCTCACAATGAAGAGGTTCTAAAAAGCTTCAACACTACCAAAAAATCCTTTTATGTTCCTCAAAACTGGAAAAACTGCTTATGACAACTCATCTAACAAGAAGCCTTGAATTAGCATCTTGTTAGGTAAGGGAGCTATGAGCGGGGACTGCCCCACACGGGGGAACTCCCGATCACCGGCAGCCAGTCTCTGGCGCCCCGGTGCAGGGACGCACAGAGTAGAAAGAGATCGAGTCTGCGCAGAGACCGTGACCCTGCTCCTCCCCACAGTAAGCCGTAAGAAGGGACTAAGTGTCACACCCTCTTCCACCCACGTGCTCCCCCTTTTTCCTGGTGCACTTCATCATTTATGCTCTTGCTCACAAGCAGACACTATGCAGCCTTCTGGCGAGGCCCCTGCTCTCAATCTCTACCCGCTCCATGCCATGCTGCTTGCTGTCTTGTGGTGAAAGCCAGACAACCACCATTCAATGAGAGCCTATGGCAGGTGCTCTTCCTTGAGCAGAGCTCCTAAGAACTTTCAATGATTCCCCACTGCTGAATAACCTCTGAAAAATATAACCTCTTGGGCCCCTACCCACCTTTCCACTGGTAATTCCTATTACCACTCTACACACCATTCCCAGTGAACTACACACCATTCTCAGTCTCCAAAGCAGCCTTGCTCACCCCTTGCTCACGCAAGTCCCTCTGCCTGGCACGTTATCTCCTTCAGAACATGTTTAAATCATACTCATCTTTCGAGGCCTTTTCAAATGTAATCCTTTGTGCAAATCCTCAAGTAATTCTCACACCAAAATTAAGCTTCTCTTCCTTGCGAAATTCCCAAAGCACATTGTACAAATAAAACAGTTTATACAAAGCAGATCTTACATTAACCCATCAGTGCTACAGGCACTGACAGTCCCACCTGTTATCCTGAGGCCTTACCTTCGGGGTCCAACAGTTTAGTGAGGCCAAGGTGCTGCTCTGCCAGGTTAAATGCATTCTGCAGGTTGTAGTGCGCATTGGATTTCTTTAGTTTGTCGAAATCTATCAGGTCAGGCCTATGTGGAACAATGGAACACAACAAGAACCTCAGCTTGAAAACACATCCTGTGGTCAATCAGACACATTTATCACTCCCCAAGTGTTAAAGTCACCATTTAGCAGGGTAAAACCCTTATGTTATTTAATGATCAATGAATGAAGGCTGATATTTGAATAAACACTCCAAAGTTTATTAAGAGAACTGAGGGTAATTGGAGAAGTTTATTTTGTTGGGGAGACTTTACATATTCTCTCAGTTTTTCCTCACATGGAATGCAGAAATTTCCACTGTGGTGCAACATCTAAGGCAATGGATGTGAGGATCGAAAGGCACCCAGATCTGCTCTAGGAGAACGTAAACATCCTCCCCCAGAAGAGTTTACCGGTGTTTGTGTATCAGTGCATTGAAGGCCATGCCGTCCCTCCAGCTGGTAGTGAAATTGTGAATGTTGACGTTGGGGTACCTGGCAAAGACGAAGCACAAGAGAAAACAACAGAATTACCTCCCTGAAAATTTCCCCATGTTTGAAGCCTACTCCTACTCAACCAGCCGTCCTACACAGTTTTGATCATTAATAACTTTGTATCTGTGGTTGATTAAAGGTTCACATCTGGCTTGATCCCTTTTATGGTTTCTACACTCATCACTGACCGATCACGGCCATCACCGTTACATCTGCCCTCCAAGTAGTCCCCGCGGTAACTCTCCAATTACCCTGGTGCACAATCGGTTCTCACTAAGGACCTATGAGCCCCGGCAACCTCAGTGAGCAACAAAAAAGACGCATTTCTCTAAAAATACCTTCAATGAAATTTCAATGAAAGAATAAAAGGAAGGAAAACTGAGACAGATAACATACAAAAAGTACTCTTACAGTTACTGCACAAAGCTCCCTGGAAGCAGCAGAAATGAAAGGAGGAGAAAACCCATCAGCTATTATTATTATTTTAACATCATGGATGTGATTCCTAAATATGGTTTCAGGGTTTTAAAATTCAAGATATACCGCTCTCTGGAGCTTCCTTTTAATAAAAATAAAGAGAAGGAAACTGACTGTGGCAATGAGAGGCCCACGATATAAATCAGAACTCCTTCCGTCCTGAGAGCTGACTGACAGGCCAGCCTATCAACTGCTTGTGAGTTAATGAGGCGTCCCGATGGAAGCAGTGGAAGAGTTACTTGTCAACACCATGGAAGTAATGACTACAGTGGAACGCGGCCCCCGGTCCTCTGAGTTCACACTCACCCAGCTGTCTTCATCTGGCACCACAAAAGCAACGCATCCTTGGCAGATTTCTTCTCTTTGTTGTCTTCAGTTTCCACACTGATATCCTGGATCTAAGATTTACGAAGAAATATTAGACCAATAGATGGGTCCGCTGCCAAATGACAGCCACAGAAGAACTGGTCTGTATATATAAAGAGGAAACTTTCAATCAAAGCCCCGCCCTGCAGACCCTCTCCTCTGAGTGGCAATGGAAACTATTTTCTGAAGCCAGGGTTCGCCTCAAAGAAACACCAACCAGAACGAAGACAGAAATAAGATGGAAGTGAAGACAAGTTACCTTTGCGACTTCCCAGAACCTATTGGGGGTCATTTCTACCCTCAAGCTAGCCCATCTTTCCAACTACAAGCTAGCACAGTGATTTATATGGTAACCTTGAATGTCATCAGACCACAGAAACTTATTATGTTCGGCTTCTCGTAACCAAACATTTTTCACACCAGGGCGTGTCCTTCAAAGGTGAGGACTGTGTGCACCGGTACCTGCAAACTGACCCACACCGTCAGAGAAAGCCTGCACTTTACTGCTATGCTTCCGTGGTCCGTGCCGTGGTCTGAATGTCTGTGTCCCCTCCAAATTCTTATGTTGAAATCATAACCCTCAAAGGTGATGGTATTAGTAGGTGGGCCGCCTTTGGGAGGTGCTTAAGTCATGAGAGTGGAACCCTCGTGAATGGGATTACTGCCTCATAAAAAAGACTAGCGACCCTTAGTGCCTTCCATCACGCAAGGACACGAAGTTCGCAGTCTGGAATAGGACTCTCGCCCGACCATGTTGGCACCCTGATCTCAAGGCTTCACTGTGAGAAATAAGTCTCTGTCATTTCTAAGCCACCCAGTCCATGGTGTCTTGTTACAGCAGCCCCAACGGTCAAGACAGTCTGGATTCATTAGCCACTCACGGGCAGCATGTTCGCAACCTTATACACAGAACCTGACTGACTGGCACCAAAGTCAGACTGCCTGGGTCTGAGTCCAGTCTCCACCGGCTACTGTGTGCCCTGGGCCGAGTTCCTCGGCCTGCCATCGGAGGAACAGCAGCTCTAACAGTGGCTGTCGCTCTGCACCGCTGTGCGCTCACAGAAGAAGCACGGCGTCCCGAGCTCATGATAGGAAGCCCATAAATGCCAGCTCTTTGGATTAGGGCTGCCTCGCAGTTATGTAATTTTTAGACAAATGCTCAAAATACCCCTTTGTCTTTCGTGTCTTGCCCATAATAATACAATATGGAGTGGGGGCTGGGGGTGAATGGGGTCGGGCCAGGAGGCCATCCATCATCTTCTGGCTCTAACTGTTCCAAGGAGAATAAAATATGCAAACAGAAGATTAAAAAGCTAAAAACTTTCAACAAGAAAAACACCTAGATATTGAAATAACTATACTTCTAAAAAAATTCTCCATTGTTAACTGTGGTAAGTATGTGAAGTCCGAGTCTGCATAAACTCCCAGCTCTATTATTAGGATCCCTAATTCATGCGCAGAAAGTAAATGTGAAAGAGCACTAACCCACACTTAAGGGGTAAGACATATACTTAACAGGAAAGGCAGATGGGATTTTACACATTAACTTGTAAACTTTCTTATGCTTCTACGTGAAGGGAATCTGTTTCCACACTTGTTAGTTTAAAAACACAGTCTAGCCTTCGGAAATGAAGGCAGCTGTCTATTTAGACTAGGCAAACTCAAAGACTTTCATTCTGGCTTCCTACACCATCTTTCAGTCTCTTTTAAAGGGCAGCAGCATAAGACCTGTATGTCACCATCAGTATTTCATGGATACCCGATATAGACAGACAGGGCAGGCCACATCCTGGGAGCTCTGGGGACAGGAACAGGGCCACCCATACACACACACACAAATACACACAAGTAACATAAGACAAGGATGTGTATTCAGGAGCTGGGAAAGAGAGATCTTTGTAAACGCGTGGGGAAGCTTCACAGAGGAGTCAGAATTCGAGCTGGGCCCCAGCTGATGCGCCATCTATTTGCGGAATGGGTGATGACTTAATCAGGCTGGGTCATGTTAGACACCAACAATGCAGGCCATGCAGTGACATCAGCAGCCTATATTTCTTGCTTCAAAGGAAAGAGAGAAAGTACCTATCAGTATTTACAAGTTCAAGTGCAGAAAAAGGCAAGCTGTCAGGAAGCTAATTAGGCAATGACTCAACCCAATTCATGCTGAGAATCCTGGAAAGGACTGTGTCTGCCAGCTCACCAACATGGGCACTGACCCGATGTGGAGCGAGGCCACCATCAGGATGCCCTGCCACGCTCTGATTACTACAGGCCAAAAGCAACAGAAACAGAACTATTTCACTCTACAAAACCAAGGTGAGGCTCAAGGAGTGTCCTGCTAATTTCACCTCTGCTGGCCTAAAACCAAGAGCAAGGGTTATGAATTTAATGACATTCACCTATTCTTAAATCATTCAGAAACTAAACGACAGAAACCTACATAAGAGCTCTGTATGATGAAGTTGTTGACTGTTGTAATTAATTCCATTAATGATGTCATCTTCAACAAGGGTTTACTCCTTAGAGGTACTTAATTAGAATCACCGCGGCAGGGAAAGGGAATCTGAATTAGTAAAAAGCTTTCCTAAGGAGTCAGATGATCAGCCAGGCTGGGGAACCACCCAAGCAGGCAGCTTCTTTGTGTGGCTCGGCCCCCACCCCCCCTCCTCCTATGTGCACACCCAGAACGCTGTTCGCGCAAACCCAATCCCAGGGGCAACGAAAAGGAAAAGGGTGATCTCAGTTTTAATAAGAATACAAAAACAGCTACAATTTGATTTCTGTTTTTGCCCTTTTATGGTGAGATTGTCATTTACCCAGAAAAATCAATCAGACTTTATCAAAGGGGCAGAACAGGAAGGAAAGGCGCAGAAAACACAGCCACCTAGGAGACGGGCCTGTTAGGACATTTGTTTGCAGAGTAACCTGACACTAGGGTAAGAAGTGTTTCCTGCATTTCAATGTTTAATTGAAAAGCAGGAGCATGCAGCATCCTCCTGGAGGAAGAACCCGTCCTGAGACGCTGAGCTCTTTCCCAGAGCTCTTTCCCAAAGCTCGTGCTGCAGCCCTGCCTGTCTGGGCCCTGTGATCCTCGGCAAGGCTCCTTCCTTTCCTCACAAAGTGAAGGAAACGGACAAGATGACCTTCAGAGTGTCTGCTGGCTCAGAAGACTTGCCTACTTAGAGCCTTCCCCTCACTGCAACAAATCCATAGCATCGTTACCAATTCACAGGCCTAAGGCTTTTTGAACATTTCCCCCTGAACATTGTTACCTCACATCCAAAGGACAATGAGAAGGTAAGGACAGAGCCCACACACGTATCATAATCCTAAACAGCTTCTCCTAAAAATTCTGATACTTGCCACAATCTGGTGATACTCAGACAGCCTAGTGCTAATAATTGAGCATCAACCACATCTTTTACCTTGGCTCCTGAGAGCCAAGCAGCAGACACCAGATGTTTAGAGTAGGTACCAGTGGAGTGGTGGGCTGGGATGTGTCCAGAACCCTTTTACCTGACAGAAGAGCCAGGACTTTCAGGGGCCAGCAACACTGAAGGAGGGTGCAGTAGCTGTGCCCCCAGGACAGCTGGATGTGACACACAGCCCGCACACCTGACTCTGAAATGCCATCTCAACCTGGTCGGCAAGGCCAGCTTCACGAGCTGCTCATACCCGAGAGGAAGGCCGAACCCCCTGCCCAAGTCCCTTACCTGGAAACGCAGGATGATGGTCCAGATGAGGCCGAGAGTCAGCCGGTGGTTCCCATCCACGATGTCGTGGGACCCCATGTTCTCAAGATGGACTCTCTGCTCCTTCAGGAACTGCAGGGCCTTGTCCACATTCTCCAGACAGTGGATGCGCATTCGCCCCTTGGTGGGTTTAGGCTAGAAGTGGGTGAGCAGGAGGTGGAAACATCATTCAACGAGGCAGAGACAGGCCAGAGCTACTGCCGGAGGTCCTGTTGCCCCTTCAATGGCACATTCTCCCACCCCAACCAAAACATTAAACCCACATGTGCTCATTCAGTTCAAGGGCAGTATTTACCTAGCAGCCTTAGAAAAGTTTACTTAAGGGATGGTAACTGATCACTCTTTAAGGTTTGACCATGGAAGCTACACAGTGTACAAATGTGTATAGAAAATGGAAGTTTAGAGAAAACAAGACCCAATTTTCATAGACTTTCAAAGCTACTGCTGCCATCCATGCAGTCTGCGAAACACCTCTGAGCAGTTAGTTTCTGGCTGGCTTAAACTAAATGTAGGTTTGTCACTGCTGGTTTGGATCATTTCCTAAGGGTGGCTCAAAATGAAAAAAGAGGACACACAGCAAATCAGGGGAGTCAGGTGGTTCGGTGAGGGAAGGGGGTTAGTAAAGAGTGTTCCTTACTGAAAAGAAAGGATAAAGGGAAAAAATGAGTAGTCTAATTTGAATACTCCAAATGTCTCTTGCTTTTACCCAGTTATATCAAAAATCTAAAAGAGGTTCTCAGAAGGTAAACATTTTAGAGCAAAAGATACACATACAGAGGAAACGTGCAACAGGTCTACGTCATCTACTGGGGCGTCCAACCTGCGGCCCAGGATGGCTACGAATGTGGCCCAACACAACATTGTGAATTCACTGAAAAACTTTTTTTTTGCTCATCAGTTTTGGTTGGTGCCTGTGTATTTACTGTGTGGCTCAAGACCTAAATAATTTTAGGACTGTATAAATGTAACTACTCCTTAACTTTTAAGGAGTTGAAATTATATTTGGCCCTTTGAAGGCCACCGTGAAGCTGATGTGGCCCCCGGTGAAAATGAGTTTGACACCCCTGAACAGCTCAGAAACAAATCATAATCTACCTTATATTTTTGCTGTTGTTTCACATATTGCTCTTACTACTTCCTACTAGACTACTGGCTTCCTGACAGTAGGAATAATGCTTTATAATTCTGCTAGACTCTCAGTGGCTTCTGGTTCAGTTCGGAGCACAAGGCCCACACGCAGTGAACTGAATGCAGATGCACTGTGTGCTGGATGAGGTGTGCAAACCCTGGCATGCCCAGGGAAGGGCAGCAGCTGCTCCTATGGTGTGCCTTGCCCGTTCTCTACTTTCCCTCTGTAGCTGAGATCTTAGTTATCTGTGAGCTGGAAACTACCTGGAGGGAAGAGGACTTGGGTAACAAGTGGCCGTTTTTAAGTGCCCAGTTTCAGACTGTCATTTTTTTTTTTCTTGACTTTTTCTTCTCCTACAAAAAAAACACCACCAAAACTAGCAGAGAAAAACATGCCTTGACCCAAAGAAAAGAAGAGGCCTAACCACAGTGGCAGATTCTATTTTAAAGTAATAGCAATGGAAAAAGAAATGTTTCTGTAAGTCAAGCTTTTCACACTATTATGATAACTTGCCTTACAAATCCTCCATCCCCTCCGCGCCCAGCCAAATGGGCATCTTCTCTCAGAAACTTCACAACTAATTTATTCCAGGTATGTGGGAAATGCTAGGATTTGTTACTCATGTACGTCAAGCGATAACATTACGTCAAACAGAAAGGAGGTAAGTTCGTCTGGGACTGAGTCTGTAGATGCTGTTTGCGGCCGACACTGGCGCCCCCTCTTTCAAAGGTACCCCTGAGAGCTGCCTCCTGTCGGCCACCCGGCCGGGCACTGTCGTGATCCTCTCCTCAGAGGGAGAGATGGGAGTGGGATCAGTGATGGCCCTGACTAGGCAGCGGTCCCTCAGGAAAGAAGTCCCACAGCCCTGCATCTGGTTCTGGGTGCACTTTCAGTTCCTCTGATCTTCTCTGATCAGCGGTCACGTCTCACCGCTGACAAAGTGCCTATTCACAGTGGCCTCTTGTTCTTCTCATACGCAGGTAGCTCTGGGGTGAACATGGCCCCTAGTTAAAACTCTGCTCCAAGCTGAGAAATGGGGATTAACTGCCTCTAAGAAGAAGGTGTGTGAGTTCTGACACAGGGGCCCCGACGTCTTCCTGCCGCTCTGCGGCCTTCTCCTCTCGTCTCCTTTCAACAACAGCGCACACGACTGACTACCTGACTGGTGGGATGGCAGTCCGCCTCCAAGTGCTGCTTCAATCACAAAGAAAGTGTCCTCATGACGAGAACTGCAGAGCAACGAGGACTGAGCACTCTGCTCCCTGCAGCAGATGTTCTCCCAAGTCTATCTCTACGAGGGCGGACAAGGTTACTTCCCAACTGAGGGTGAGAGGAAAGGTGTGGATGGAATTATAGAAGGAGTTTGGGAGGAGAAGAACAAAGAATAGATGCGAGCTGTCAGTATCTTCCCAGCTCCATGAGGCATAAGCACAGTTCCTTCAGATTTTTTCTTGAAAAACTTGACCCCAAACTTAGAGACATTCAAAGGCCTCTACTCTCTCTCTACAAAATCTCAGTGGAAAAGTGTGCACGTTCCCACATGAATATGGGGTGTGAAGGTGTGGGTGAGGAAGGGTGTGAGGGGATCCGAACACTTCCCTGCAGGTCGGGGAAGTCTGATGCCACATCACAGGGACATTATGCTGAGGCTCACTGGCCACGCCAGATGAGCTCGGGGTGGTTTACTACAGACCTAGATGCAACAAGTCCCAGGAAGCACCAGCCATCAGAGATGCTAGAACATGAGACAAACGAAAGAACTGAAATAAAAATGGCAGACAAACCTCTTCAGGTCAATGATGAGACTCCTTTAAATGGTTAACAAACAAATCTTACTAATTGGCAAAAGCCAGAGGAAATGGAAGCCAATAGGAGGACCGCCCCAGGTATACACAGTATACTATATTTTGCTGTGTATAATGCACACTTTTTTGCACAAATTTTTGAGGGAAAAATAAGGATGAGCATTATACATGGGTAGTACTAATTCTGTATCTATATAAATATTTTTAATTCTTTTATTTATGCATTAAAAGTGTAACTCTAGAAAGCAATATCTATATCTGTATGCAAAATAATACCCTGGAATAGGATAATCCATTTTGTTTCTAAATATAAATAAATAAATGAGTTAAAAAATTAAAAGGATAGACTTTTTCCCTGAAAGTTTGGACCAAAACCATGGGTGTGCGTTATACACAGGAGCGCATTATACATGGCAAACGCAGTGGTTTTGACGGGCAATGCAGTGGAGACGACACTGATTCTGATGTTAAAATGTCCACGTTCATGTTACAATCTCCCCACTTTTCAGCAAATTAGTGCCTTACTTTTCAACTGCTCACTCATACAGTGGTGATAATATCGACGATTATCTCAAAGGGCTGTCACATACATGAATTAATAAACTAATCATCATGGTGTTCTCAAACCCACAAAGTGTCTCTATCAGCAAAAGACTCCAAATATTTTCCTTTCTACAATTAATTCTACTTAAAGAAGGGGGTGTTTCCCTCTCCCTAGGCCCCTTGGGCTTCAAACTGGTTGTAAATAACACACTTTCTACAGACAATGGGAAATGTTTAGGGTCCAGACAGAGCTCTCACACTAAGAGCTAGAGAAGTTGATATATACCAGCTGAAAGGCTAACACGAGAAGCGAATTGTGCCCCCAAATGATGATGCTCTTACTCTTCTAAGCCTCAAACCTCAAATTAAATTCTGGACCAGAATGACAAGAAAAGGTGGCTGGCGAGAAAAACGTGGCTGGCTGGCATCCGAGGAAGGGAGAGGTGAGACAAGGGACGGGAGGACATGAAAATACACCTCGATACTTGGAGCTTACATACATAGTAAGAACTCTGCAATTCAAAGATGATTAGGAAACAAGCCTGAAAATCATGGGTTTTCAGAGATATTTTAAGTATTATTACTGCTCCGTAGCTAGTAACTAAACTAGGTTAACTGTTGTGCCGTAGAAGTTAGGAGGAGACTTGCTATCCCACCTGTATACAGGCACGGCCCCACACTGCATCACAACTGAAGCCCGCTCGTCCATCCGCAGTGGCATGAGCCGCTTGTAAACCAAAAGAATGAACAAGACGCGGTGAGGTTGATGATGCACTGCCGGCACAACAAGAAGGAGTAAAAACCACGGAAACTCAAGTATACCAACCACTGAGTCTTGTGTTCTATTTGCTTCAGAGGACTTCGAAGATGCTTTAAGGCACAATACTTGGAAAGTTTAGGGAGCAATAATTATAGGAAATTAATTCTAGGAAGTATTAATCATCTCACACAGCTATACAGTGAAACACAGTGAAACACATATAAGCTGCATAGCCCACAAAAGCGAAAAACTCTCGGCTGCCATTTACTGAGCAACTGTGTTAACCTCTCTTAGGTGGTTTATGTCTGTTATCATGTTTAATCCTCATAATAACACTGTAAAATAATAATTGTTGTTGTTGTCATTTCACAGATGAGAACACACTGGTTTGAGAGATGACATAATGCGTGCAGCTAGTCAGCACGTGGGGGGCCAGGATTCCAAAGCCTGCTCTCTGCACGCCGCACCAAGAACCAAGAGGGTGCAGGTTTCCACATGAAAGAAAACAGAATCAGTTTCCATCTGGCAGATAGTTTAAATTCTTTTCTAAAGAGCTATTTTTATATCACTAAACTTCCATCTTCTCAAAAGGAAGGAGAGATAACAATGGAGAAACCTAAACATAATGGAACTAGGGGGAGGGTGCATCCCTCTGTAATAAACACTTGCCTAAGCCTCGCCCCAAGAGTGGCTAATTCTGCCAAGAAAAGGAGCATTCCCTATCTTGCCTCCATTAATTATTGTCACATTCCCAGTGTGGCACAGGTTTGTCCTGTGTCTTTGTGCCTTTCTGTCCTGTGTGTCATTTCTGATGGCACAGTCTTAAGTGTCGTTAATGTGGAGGCAATGATCAATACCAATACCACTCTCTCTTGTGACTCCGAAACAATGGGGCTCTGCAGGCAGGAAGGCAGTTCCTCTGCGCAAATGCCTATTTTTACCGATTCTCCTTTAAATAATTTTCACAAGCTTCTCACACCATGGTCAGTGTTCCTGTGCTTTGCAGGCACTTTTCCTGTCTCCCCTCCCCAAGGTCCCTTCTGGCCCCAAATCTTTATCAACCTGAGCTCCACCCCAGGCCTTGCTCCAGACCCATCTTCTTTCAGATTCCAAAGGAGTGGGAATTGCAGGACTAAGTACACCACCTCCAGCACATGCCCTTAGAAAGGAGCGAGGGTGCTGGATGGGAGCTGGGTGGCCCCTTCCTGGTCCATGGCTTTGCCCCAGCTGCCCGCCCAGCCTTGAGTTTGGGGCAGAGTTTTTATCAGATGGAAAGGAGAAAATAAATGCTTCCTGGAGCGGACTTAGCCTCCTTGAGTAGAAGAGGAAGACGTAAGGGAGGATTCCTGGCAGGGTGTTTTGGGAGGCCACTGGGGAACCGGGCCACACTATTCCACCCCGGTGACCCCCCTCGCTCAGGACTTTCTCAGTGAGTGTCCAAACCACCCTGCCCCCATGGAGCAACAGCTCCCCAAGGATTGCAGGGTGGACAGAACACCAGCCACCGGCATTAGGAGTGGCTGGCTCTAGGCCCAGATCTGCCACACAACAGCTGCAGGGCCCTGCATGCTGCTTATACCACAGAGTTACAGTACCTATGCAATGAAGGGATCTGCCTCGGTGGCCTTTTAAAGTCACTTCCAGCTATAAAATACAATCTAGGATGTAAGACTTACCAGCATGCCAGGTAAATTCTAAAGTGCTTGCCGATTTTATTGCTCAGGTAAAGAAACAGAAAAGATACTAACCAGCCTCAGTACACCGCTGCAACAAACACTTGCTTATGCTTCAGTCCTTCAATCACAAATCGGTTTTCACTACATAAACACACACACACACACACACACACACACACACGCGCACGTGCCTCTATTTAATAGAGGGTAGGATGAGAAGCACTAATTTCCAAAATCTCCTCTAACATGACATATAGCCAAACTCATTTCACAGTAAGTCTCCAAACGCTTCCCTACACATCAAACTCCAAGCTTTAAGAAGAGCATAAATGATCCTTGCCCAATTAAAATTAATGAGGGAACAATACCCTGTGTTCCATTAATTCCTGCCTGGCTCCTCACTGGTTGGGACCCACTGCCAAGGAGCATCTTCTCCCTTAGCAGGGCGCACTGGGAAAGGAGGGGACGCGCAGGAGTGGGGGCTGAAGTCCAAGTTATATTACTTCACTCCCAATACCAGCCTTGGGCAAGACCCTGGTTACTCTGCCTGTGTTTTTCTCAAACACATGAGTTGTCCACTTTGTTAAATCATGAGAACTGAATGAGATAATGTGTGACAGTAAACACCAAGAGCGATACCTACTAAAGTCACCATCATTGCTCCTTCCATAAACAAACTCCCATTTAGCCAGGCGCTTTCCCTACACCAGTTCCTCCCCAATACCTGTCCCAAATGCTCTCTCCACTCTGCACCGCTGCTGACGCTCAGCCCCCATATCCATACCTGAACCTTTCCTCTTGGGTCCAGCTGGGACCCCACTCACGTACTAGTGTTTCTTGACACCCCATCCAGAAGGCATGTTTCCCCTTCTGAACTCCAGGGCTTTAGGGCCATTCAGTTGGTACTCTACAGTATGATGCCCATTACTGTTAATTCACTTTTCACATTTGTGCAATTAGACCGCAATTTAATGGGGACATTCTTTAGTGGCTGGCTGGTTACTGAGAACAAAAGCAAATTCTCCCACACAAACGATGTTACACAGAACAGGTGGGTTCTGTGGCCAGTCCACAAAACCCATTCTAACAACAATAAAGAGCAGTGTGGTTCTGCTAACAAAGGCTTTATGTAAAACTCAGAGCAGTTCAAATGGGATTTAAGGCTTACCAAATCTCACAGTAAATCTATCTTTTCCAACTAGCTCAGCCTGTTTTGGAATTATCAGTGGCAGAAAAAAAACAAAACCCAGAACAAAAAACTGTTCCCCCCTTCCTTTTCTTTGGGATGGATTAACAGAGTAAGACAGAATACCAGGAAAACAACAGTCCAGCAAAAACCAGCGGTATCTGCATTTGGAAATGGCGAGGGCTGGGGGGAGGGCAGGGGTGTCCAGAAAAACCTGGTCCTCCTTCAGTCAGAGGTCGGGGCTCAGTCTGGCAGGAGCAAGGCAGGACTCGGCCTTCTCACCAAGAACCATTCTTCACTGCTGAGGCCCACGGAGGGGAGGGGGTGGGCACGGGCAGGCTCTGCACCTGGTTACGACCTGTGGGCTCCACTCTGTCACCGAAGCCTCGGCCTGACGACGTGATGCCAGAGGCCCCACTCCCTCCAAATGCCGGTGTTGCCACGGGACAAAGCGTCACCCCTGAAGTCCCTCTCTTGTCTGGCCCTGGGATTCAGGACAAAGTGACCCACACAGGTTCTGCACTCACTTTTACCCAATTAGTTGATGCTGATGTCAAGGACGGGTCCATATTTACAAGGAATTTTAAAGCGAGGCCTTAATGAAGAGTTACAGTAATTTCAGAGTGAAATATTGAAAAAGAATGGTTTTCTTTGCCATCAACCCAATCCCACTTAGCAGTAGCTTCCTGGCTCAGCCTCAGTTTCCTCATTGCTCCAGACACGGATCCTGCCCAAGCCAGAACTGAAGGTAGGGACCTCTGCCATCTGAGGTTTCCCAGCACATCAGAATCAAGTGCCCTCATAACCCAAATGCCTACCTAAAACCTGTTTAGATTTAACTGTAATTTACTGAGCCAAAATGCAGGCTGGGGTTATGCTGGAACCATCTGGATCATTAAACTAATCTTTCTTTGAATTTCTCTCAGTAAAAATCAGACAAATTTCCTCCTGTGTACAGAGGGATGAACTGCCTCCAAGAATGTATTAATAAAGTAAATTTAGATACTCTGGGCCCTCAAACATTTATCTACTACCTACTGCCAAGCTGGTGGTTCAGTGCGGAGGCTAAAACGCCAACTGACACAGGCTCCAGCGGAGAGCAGATGTTTATGTTACCCCGGGTTTTGGACCACTGGTGCAGAAAGCCCAGTGCTGACTGAATGTTCCCGATGATACACGCTTAGCTGTGGACATTAATTTACCCAGGCCTGGGCGCTCTAACCACCTTGTTAGTTTTGGAATCTGATCATGCAAGGATCCTCTGAGGCAAGCCCCACGGAGGTCCTGGCCTGCAGGGGGTCTGACTCGAGTTCCTGGCAGCCGCTGCAGCCGACAGCGGAGAGTGGTTTGTGTCCCCTCCAGAAAGTTCCAAATAAGCCACAGGGCCAAAAAGGCTGAAAATCTCCAGTTCAAATGAACAAGAACTTTAGCTCACTCTCTACGGTATCCTTATTTTTAGAATAAAAAGATTAATCAGGCTGCCCAGCCTATAACGAGGGTTGGCTGTGAGGAATGGATAATAAAAGAAGACACCTGGGGTCTTTACAAAGTGGTATGTCACTGCTAACCACGATTTCTGGCAGTGACTGCCTGAGAGGCCGGGGGAGGTGCAATCTCATGCTCTTCCCCATCTACCCTCCTAGGTCAATGGGTTACCGCAAAAATAAAAATAAAAAAGATATATATATATATATATATATTTTGCTGGCAGCAAATAAAGAAAGGAGTGGGCAGTACGCACACACAACTAAGAATTATGCTTTGTTGGTTGCATTTGTCTCCCTATGAATATTTTTGTTGCCATGTTCAGAAAAAAAAGGGCAATGGGCCTGATCCCATTTGTTATTTGGACGTTATCAAGGACACCGTCTTCCTAGTACAAAAGAATTATGGACCTTCAGGGCGAATGCTTACTCCCCTACAGCCTGCAAGACTGGACCGTATTGGAACAAAAATAAATGTTCAAACTAATTTCTAGCCACGTGACCTTTAATAATTTTTTTTTAAAGCTCCCTCCAAAACAGCATCCCCCCCAAAATCAATAAACAATTATACTTGGTTAAACATTAACAAAGAAAAAAGGTTAAGAGGTAGAGGGGAAAGTCTGGTCACAAAAATTGTATTTAAAGGTGGGTAGTACAATAATTCTAGCCTAGGCTCTCAAAGACGACTCACTTTGAAAAACAAATTAAAATGCCATCAACGACCGGCCTTTGCCCTACATGTGGGCCCACTGCCCCCACATCACCCCGCAAACCCCTTCAGGCGGCCATCACAGTCTTACGCAGAAGCCTCCTTCATTTACCCAGTGTGCCTGTGTCCCACAATTCCAAGGAAAACGAGGCAACACCACCTGTGTGCACGAGGAGATGGAGCTTTACTCTCTTTTAGAGGACCCCGTTCTTGAATGAAGGGGCAGGGAGAGAGAAAACTCTGACTCTGTCTTCCCAGGCTCCACCGCGCAATTCTGTCTGTGGGCTAATAACAGGGCAGGGGACAGCCGCAGGCCCTCGCCTGTGGTCAGAGGTGTGTGGGTCACTCTGCACACAAAACCATGTGGCTGTCAAGTTACAGGGTGGAGATCAAGTTAAAAATAAGGTTTTCTGGCAGCCCTGCCAACCGCCAGCATATTTTCCTGGTGATGTCACTACAGATGTGGGGCTCTATCCCTGGGCGTCAGCTTTTGGCTCGGTCCCACCCACCACCTATGGAACTGCATGTGCTCTGGTAGAATACAGCATCCAATTCAAACCAAGATGAAACAGAACCTGTTGGGTCAGTTACAGAGACTGGTTTAAGCTTCCTTGGGTTTAAGATTCATAAAAAAAAGTCTCACATCAGAGAGAGCAGCAGTAGCTATGGGAAACAAAATGGGGATAAAAATTTTCACTGTAGGCTGAAAATGCTTTTGCCCAAAAAGGCACGGTGAATTCATCAGAAGCTGAGTTTCCAAGGAGACGACAAAACACCAGCCTCTCTCTCTCCACCCCCAAAATAAAAGTGTGCAGGAAAGAAAGCAAAAAAAATCAGAGACTACTGAATTCAATTCTTGCCACTTTAACACAGCAGCTCAGATTTTCCAGAGAATCAATAAAACACACATTTAAAATTATTCCATGATCTTGCAGACTACAGAGTCCTCTGGAGCCAGCACCACAGCCTGGCCCTTCGATCGCCAGCACCAGGCCCTGTCTGATGGGGCACACCAGCCGGGGTCCCTCTGACCGAAGGCAGCAACCTCACAAATGACCAGAATAAGGCCACTTCATTACAGGTCCAAGAACATCACCCAGACTCGGAATGTTTACACAGGAGCTGTCCCCAGTGTGCTCACGTCACTCATCAAGGGGGTTCTTCTCAAAAATATCAACCATTAATTGTATAATTTAGCAGGAGGAAAAGTCCATACTACATTTTTCAAAAAATATTTCCCCATCAACGGTGCAAAACACTTAACGACATCCCAACACTCACCAGCCTCTCTCCAGAGAGAACCTCCAGCAGCTTGATGAGCATCCGTCCATCTCGCAGGTCAGTGTACAGGTCTGTGATCCGGCAGGACACTCGGGCGAGGTGGGAATTGACCCACTTGGTGAAGGTTTTCTTCTGCACGGCTTCACGCTCATCTGTAAGCAGAGGAGAGCTTGCTTTACCACCAACCGCAGAACGGGCTTTGTGTCAGGAGGGTCACGGGGACCCCAACCAAAGGAAGAACAGCCGAACTGAACTCTACTGAAACCTCTACTCACCGCCGCCCAAGCATGGTCGGTCAGCTCTTTGGGAATATAGGAATTGTGCACCCTTGAATATTTAAGCCCCTAAGCATACCACTAGCAGATTATCCTTTCCTCTCATTCATTGCATTTCTCCCATTTCCATCGAAGAGGCAGCAGGGCACAGCAGATTACAGCAAGGTCCTTTGCAATTCTGCCCAATAGTTCAATACCAAACATGTGACTGATAAAGCCTCTACTGTGTATCTCACAGCTATTGTTCTACCAAAAGCGAGTGCAAGTGTGGGGGAAGCACACAGAATATGGAAAGATGTGGGGCAGAAAAGCTCTAAAGACATTCAGAAATTGCCTCCCTGTACAAACCATCAGGTATCACCTAGCAAGATAAAGTCACTAGTGACTTTGATCTGCAATGGCCCTTTTACCCGCTAAGTCCCAAGCCTCGTCAAGAACACAGAAAATGACAGGCAACATGGTAGAGTTCAAAGAGATTTGGTCAGGCGTTGGAAGAGCAGGGCCTCAGCCCAAGGTTTTGCCAAAAATAGTACCGAGATACCGGATTCAGTGTCCCCTTCTATAAGACGAGTGGACAACTATCATCTCCAAACTTCAACCATTCACTGAAAAGGCAACCATTAGTTTATGTTCTAAAGGTCGTATTTGCACATCCAGGTCATCTAGCGGACAGCATTACGCTCTTCAAGCCTCAGCGATGCAGTTCTGTCCAATTCAAAGCATAACACTCTACAGACACGCCTGCTTAGAACTGGCCCTTTACATCCCATACAAACAGGCTTCCTTCCAATCTTCTTGCCTCTGAAGAATGTTCTAAATGCAGGCTGCTGAAGACTTTCAATGGGAATCTCTGGAACGTGGCCTGGACCTACCCAACCTGCACTTACTGTTTTCTAGTCACCCTTCTGTCAGTTCCTCGCCCCATTTCTAGTTCCGTGAGCACGAACTGGTACCAAAAGGACCCGAGTCCTACTCTGTGCAGTACAAGCCCAAACCCACCAAGACGTTCCTGTACTGATCTACAAAAAGCGGGTAAACCCCAACAATTTTTCATGTATTTCAACACCACCGGGTGACAACTAAAAAGTCACGCTTGCTGACGAGGCATGTACTAGGTGGCCTAGGTGTACTGGGTTCCAGGCTGGCCAGAGCATCCCGGGAAGGTCTGCCCAAACGGTTTTGCTGAGGCCTCCATCCGCCCCACTGCAGGGAGGAGGGAGGCAGAGACGAAGTGGGATGAGCCTTTACTGCTGCCAACCTGGCAGGTGAGGCGGCCAGGGGCCTCTGCCAAGGCAGCTGGCCACCTGCCGCAGCCAGCAGCTCCTCCGGGTCCAACCTTTCCCTAAAGGAACAGCCCCTCCAGAGGGAAAAAGGGCCTTTCCCCAGGAACAAAAGCTGACCAAAAACAGACAAAGGATCAGAAAGGACAGGATTGGGGGGGACAAGAAAAAGGCAGTGAGGGGCACACTGCAGACTGAAAAAGGAGCTGCACCAATAACATCATGATAGGTCACATAGAAAAGACCACATGCATTATTAATCACACAATCATCCTGATGAATGGTAACTTACGACGGCGACACAGGGAGATGTATTTCTTTTCTTTTCTTTTTTTTTGCCTAGGTTGGCTGTTATGAAAGAGCAAGTCCAGATCAGAATACACAGATACATTAGGTTTCTCCTAGGTATGGTTCATGTGTATTTAGGGTCAACTAATTTTTTAAAATATCTTTTATGTGCTACACTGGAGTTGTAAATGTCTTTCATAAAGCGCTTGATGAGTATCCTAGGCTGTTATTAAAGTTTCTGGGGCTCAAAGTCACTACCGCACCCAGCCTATCAAGGGAGCATGATCAAAATGAAAACCTGCTTGGATTAAGGTGTTTCTAAATAAACAAGCACACAATGTGTTCCTCAGCCAGTTATCACTCCTTGGGTGAATCTCACATCACAGAAATACCCGGGCTTCTTTCAGGTTCTGAATTAACAGGTTCCTTTATGAGGAGATTCTGAGGATTTGCTTCAAAAGACAGTAAAAGCACTCCCACAGCACGCGTCCTAAAGAGTTACCCCCGCCCCCACCCCATGTAGAGGTGCACAGAGAGGTCATGGTGGAGCAGGGAGAGCTGAGTGGGAATAAAACAGGCTGAGCATCTGTACAAAGAGGGCTCCCCAGGGCTGCTGTGGTCCTCGGAAACTCCAGGAAGAAGGTAGGAAGAGGAGAAAGAGAAGTTTAAAAATTAAACAAAACAAAAAAAGGCTTGCTTTTCAGCCCTCTCTCTGGCTCCCCACTTGTCTACTCTCCTCACAGTTTCGTGAGCATGCTAGAGAAATCACAGAGGGCCCCAGTTCCTCAGGCACACACTACCACACTGGGAAAGGCATGGAAGATTCCGTCCAGGGACTGGGCTGGAACCAACGCTCCTGTGACACACGAGGGGCAGGAAATGGCTCGGGCGGAGACACAGAGCCCCGCCAGCTTGGTGTGTCCTCTTACAATGGACCACTTGGCGAACAACAAACACTTCTGAGGCAGGAAGGAGGGAAAGGAAGGGGGAAAAAATCTACCCAGCAACCCAGTTGAGGATGAGGCTGCTTGTCCTTGGGGACTCCCATCCTTTGTTCCTCCCTTCCTGGGAAGGCACAATGACATCACGCCTGCAACCCCAACCCAGCCAGGCTGGGGCAGATCAGGCCAGCCGGCTGCCTGAGGAGGAGCAGAAGCCTTGGCGCAGACAAAGACAGACAGTCCAGAGACTGTTTCCAGGCTCAAGCTGCTGTCACTGTGCCTGAGCTGTGTGAGGAGGGGGTGGGAGTAGCTGTGTGAGGAGGAAAAGGAAGAGAAACCACTTCCAGTTCTACAAGTATGAGCAAATCTAGTGACTGAAAAGGGAGCCCTCACAAGCTCTGTGCCAATTTGGTTGTTTAGATCAGTGGTTCTCAACTGGGGGCAATTTTGCTCCCTGGGCAACGTTTGGCAATGCCTGGAGACACTTCCGACTGTCAGGACCGGGGGCAGTCTAGTGGGTAGTAGCCAGGGATGCTGCTGAACATCCCAGAGCACCCAGGACAGACTCCACGAAGAATCACCCAGACCCAAATGTCAGTAGTGCCAGGCTGGGTTGAGAAACCCTGGTGTAGACATTCTAGGCCCACACACTGATTGCAGCTGGCATTCAGTGTCTCAGACAGCACTTGGCAGAGGACACCCCAGAGGGGGACAGCCGAGTTGGGGTGTTATCCATTATTCTCTTTGCCCACACCAAAGGGCTTTCGATCCTGCTGGTTTGCAGTGCTGGCTGGAGGCAGCGGAAACGCCCTGCCCTCAGGCCTGCGCACAGCACAGAGGGCTCGCGGCTTCCCCGCGGGGCAGAGGAGCCGCAGCAGGAGCAGCAGGAACCTCAGGTGGGTTGCGTCTGGGCTGGTGTCCCGTGGGCTTTTCTGTCCCCCACACCACTTCCATTCTCCTTTTACCTTTCTTTTCAGGGCCTCGTACGGCTGTTAATCAAGCCAAATCATGCTTGCATCTCCTCTGAAGAGGCTGACGTGGCTGAACCTGACGCTGGGGCAGTTCCTCTCCTACCCCTGCCCAAAACTTGGCAGGGGGCGCGCCGAGGAGCGGGTGCCTCGCAGGCCAGCTCCCTGTGAGTATCTCTCAGCTGCTCTTGCCCCCACCCCCAAATTAAATGTACTTAGAGGGACTCACCTAAAAGTTGCTCTGGCATTAAATGCGAGGGGGTGAAGTGCACATCAAAGTGCCCAGCTTGTACCTGCCCATTAAATTAGTTCCTTCTCCTTTTCCCCAGCAAGGTAGCACTCTCATCAGTTCAAAGCATTTGAGTAATTTATCAGGCATCATAGTCTCACATAATCTCAGGGTAGAACAAGTCTTAAGAAGTCATCTGACTCACCTTTCTTTCAAAAGGAAAAAAACAAAAAACCCTTCTACAGCCCCTGGGCCAGCTATTTTAAAATCCCAGGGAAGGGGAAACTATATGTGTGTGGCAGGAGGTTAATAGATGTATAAAAAGAAAATTACTTGTTCTTTCTTTTTTATTAAATTAATAATAGGACTCACTGAGCACTTACTATGCCCCAGGTGCCAATATATGGGCTTCACACCCTCATCACTATTCCATGAGGCAGGAAGTAGCAGCTCTCCAGGCAGGCTGGCTCCAATGCCTGGTTCTCAATCACTATGCAATAATGCCTCTAGCACATTAAAAAGAAAAAAAAAGCCCATGTTTCAATGATACACGATAGAGAATCACCCATAACCTCACCACCCTAATCCAAATCCTATTTCGTCAAAGGATCTGCTCCAATCCCTGGACGACTCCCAATCGTCGGGATGGTGTCTCCATCAAGACCAGGTCCGTCTCTGTGGCCCACAGAGCCTCACTCCATCTTTGAAGCCACAGAAACCAGGTCTCCTCACTCCTCCATGTAAAAAGATGTCCAGGTTTAAACCCTGCTCAGTGACCCCTCTTTGCAATGACTGTCACTGTGTGGTGGGCAGAGGGGTATACAAAACAGTCCCTGAGGACTCTGCTGCCTCTTGGCAGCCTGTATAGTAGATCCAAGCCAGGGCTTGAGGTGGCTGCAGCACCAGCCGTCCAGGGGTGGAAAAGAGGGCAACCAAGAGAAGACAGGGCCAGGAGAACCAGCAGCCCTCTGTGGGAGGGGGCCTGGCGAGGAGGCCTCCGTGTCAGTGCAGGGGTGGGTGGGAGTCAGGAAGGACCTGGCTTCCCCAACTTGGCTCCTCCCAAAACAAGCTTCCCACAACCTTGAATTCTACCCAAATGTCCCCGGAACCCTGAGAACCAGAGTGGTTCTGAGTGGTTCTAAGACCCAGCCAGCTGAGTCTTTAGCTCCACAGGCCCAGAGATGAATTTCTAGTCAACTGCCTGGAAAATGAGAATTCATTTTCAACTGCCTGGAGAAGTAGGTGAGTAAAACCCAGCTTCGAGTGAGTGGAAACACCTACGTCAGCATCTATGCCGGCCTCTGATCCATGGAAGGAGTGAAGTATAAGCAAAATTCTGTTATGGCGTTCTTTCCTAAACACAGAATTTTATACAATGGCACTGCCTGCAGTCACGCCGCCACGCATCTGAACAAAAGTTATACTTCCTTAAAGCTCACTAGATCTGCACAGCAACTCTCGCGGGGAGGTGGAGGTGGACACGAAAGTTGGCGAGGGGAGGGCCGCTCAGTGTCACCAGCGTCGTGTCGGGGCTGCACCTGCTGGCTGTCCCCGGGGGTCGCTCCGCCTCCTCCACTGCTCTGTCAGGTTAGGAGGGATTAGGATGCTTGGCTACACTTTCTCATCGAAGCCTCTAGATTCACTGTCTTACGTTTCTGATAAACACCTCGAAATTTTCACAGGATTTCTTAGAGAAAGAGGATGAGACATTTAGTACAGAGACACATACTCGCTTAATCTTAACCAAAGTGCTGTGAATATCTTCTCCACGTCATCCCCTCCTAGAAGCACACAGTCAACTTCCTCTCTTTTTAGGGAATGACTATGTTATCAATACTGGAAGACTACAGTGCTTTGATATTTATTAACTACTCTGAAGAACTTGCTGTAACTGGAAAAACGAACACTGTGTTAGCACGAGTTAAGCTGCAGGAGACAGAAATCGCTCTGACGGACAGGAGGGCGCTGTGTTATGGAAATGATGGCATGGCGGCTTCCTCCAACGCCCTCTACGTGAGTGCTAAATACAACCATATTCACCATGTGCCACGGCTCTGGCTGCGCAAAGGGGTGGGAGCCAGGGACGAGGGAAGGTCTGAAGCATGGAACATTTCTGGATGGAAAATAAGGGAAATGCAGAAACATTCCTTATTCCCCCAACGAGTGAATTTATACCTGGCTTAAAAGAGCAAATCTTTCTTCGACTTTTCAAACAGCCTGAACCTGTTGGTGTAACCCAAGAATATTTTCTATCAGGATCGTCTTTAGTTGTGCTGAAGATAAAAGCCTATCTTAAGCAATCCTGTGCAATTTCTGTGTGTAGACACAGGGCTAAGTTAGGCCTGGACCTGGGTTCATGGTAGGAAAGGAGGGCGAGGATGGAGGCTGAGAAGAAATCCTATGAACACATCACAGTTGGCTATGTAAACCGACAATGCGGCAGGGCCAGGTGATAAGGACTAATCCTAATCTTTTTTTTTTTCAATTTTATTTATTTTCAGAGAGAGAAGAAGAGAGGGAGAAAGAGCAATGTATGGTTGCCTCTCACACAGCCCTCACCAGGGACCTGGCCTGCAACCCAGGCATGTGCCCCGACTGGGAATCGAACCGGGACCGTCTGGTTCCCAGCCTGTGCTCAATCCACTGAGCTACACCAGCTGGGCCTTAATCCTAATCTTAAATTGAGAGCATTTATACGCTCCAATATTTACAAAGTGCATAGGCAGAACTATGTCTAAGACAAGGTCTCTTGCTTTCCCTTGATGAGCTAGAAGCCTAGCTGGGGAAACCAAATGGGAAGTTACGAAATAAAAGATTACAAAGTAGTACAGGATCTGTTGCCAAGAGAATGATTTCAACAGTTTATTTTGGGGTATTTGGGCCGCCAGCCAGCCATAGACAGCCCAGATCTCTGAGCCCAGCATTCAGGGGTCCCCGAGCAGCCTTTCCTTGGGCACCTCTTCCTCTGGGATCTCCCCTAACATACCACCTTTGCGTTCCAACCCAGCAGGTCTTCTTATTCATCATGTTCTGAACTCTCACTTTATACCAGGGGCATCCAACCTGCGGCCAGCAGGTCACATGTGTCCCAGGATGGTTGTGAATACGGTCCAACACAAAATTGTACATTTACTTAAAACATGAGGAGATTTTTTTTGTGACCATGTGTCGTAATGTATTTAGTACTATGTGGCCTAAGACAACTTTCCTTCTTCCGGTGTGGCCCAGAGATGCCAAAAAGTTGGACACCCCTGCATTCATTTTTCTTTCCCACCTTTGCTTACCCCAATCTCCTCACCTGGAAGGTAAATTCCTCTTCTCTTATCCTTCCTTTGAAACCCAGGTCAAGATCAGCTCTCCAATAAGTCTTCACTTGATAGGATGTGGTCTCCGATCGTTTTATTATGTATCCCATGTTCTACCTCTTCAACTAGCCTATACCTGCCTCCAAGAACCTAACTCCGTATCTGCTGGAGCCTCAGCATGTGCCTGGCAGAGTGGGTGCATAATAAACATTTGTTGAGCAATCAACAAACCTCCAGTGCCCAACAAATATGCTCTCAACAAATCCCACTGCTGCTGGCTGTTCCACCAAACTTGCAGAGGAAAGAAATTCCAAATCACACAGACGGCCCTAAGTAGTTAACGGCTATCAATGTACAACACTAAAAATCTTTCACAACCGAGCTATTGCTTGCAACTGTTCCAATAAATGATAAAATTGCAATTTTGTGGTCCTGTCTTTCAGATTAAAAGGGGCTCAAAGCTAACATGTAAGTATGACAAAATTGTGTTTGTTTTGTTTTGCTTCTGGGTAATTGCCACCACACATTTGCAGAGAGCAGAGCGAAGCTGCCAAACACGTGAGGGTGCAATAATCACAGCACCACGCTGGCGTGGCCCAGACAGGCCAACAGTCGCCAGACCTAATTTTTACTAATTTTAAAAATGCATCCATTAAAGCTCGATTCTTGAGTTGTTAAAAAGAATTCTAATTTGAAACAAAAGATTACAGTAGGGTGGAGTTCCCATATGTGCCTTAACTTGAGAAAATAAATAAATCATTTCCCATGAGCAACATGCAAAATACACAGAACAGGAAACCGGAAACAGGCAACTGGCTGTATTGATAATAGAGAATCAAACTGTTATCTTGAGGCAGCAAAAGGAAGGAAACTAATCTTTTGACTGAAGGCCTCCCAGTGCTGGATTCGTCTGGAGGCCTTCATGTTTGCTGATTTGTATATAAATAGAACTTGAGTTAAAATGCTTTTCCTAACAGTTTAACCCACTTTATGGACAAAACACATGTAAGCATCTGTTCTAAATGCATGTGTAGCAAATATGCAATTTTCAACTAATACTTAACAGTCTGATATGCAGACTAAATAAACTCTCTATAACCTTGAACCTATGGTTTACATCAGCGAAGCAAGCCCGGCAAGCAGCTTACTGAGGGTCTTTCTGCTGAGCGACACAGTCCCGGCTCTGCCAATGTGGAAACCAAGGCACCGCAGGGGCACCTGAGAGGACGCCTGTAATAATGAACTGGGACAGCAGGCCTGTCTCCAGGGGTCCTGCCTGCCTGTCATGGCTGTCACTTCAAGGTGAGCCCCTTAAAATCACGATCCACAAAAAGCCAAGAGTGTGGAGGATGCTGAGGTTATGGTGGGGACCAATGCTGAAAGCAGATGGGCAGAGAAACACCAACTCTTCCAGGATGAGAGCTTGGTGAGAACTTGGGTGAATTAATAGTGGGAAAAAAAAAATGCTAAAGCCACAGGGGATAAGGAAGTGCCTTAAAAAAAAATAGCAACAGGACATTATGAAGAAATACTAAGAAACCATTCATGAAATTTGCCTGACAATGGGTGGCACGCTTCAAACTGCCTTCATATGCAGGAGGCCATGCCAGGAGCCTGCTCACGTGCCGTTGCCCACCTCCCCCTCCACGGGACAGGCAGGGCAGCAGGAAAGGGCCTGAGACTACAGTCGGGGACCACCAGAACAAGGGATGAAGGACATCTCACTATGCTCCTGGTGTTAGGATCTTCACTAACTTGACCTTGTTTACTACAAGCCATTAGTTATAACTAGCAGAGGCACAGAAAAGTTTTGGTTATCTGCCGGAGGGTATATGGCTACCGAAGGCACATCCTACCCAGGATTAGAACCTTGTCCATTTGGACTCTGATGAATCCCAAAGCTCCCCACCCACCCACACCACTATCCCACACTGCCTAAGGAAAACGAGATGTTACCTCCCCAAAACAAGAAGCGGAAAAAAACCACAGCTAACACCCCAGGGCAATTCCTTCTTAATGGAAAAGATCCAATTAAAATAGGCAACAGCAATCTTCAACGTGCAGCTGGTTTGGGCACAGCCTGGGAGCTAGAACAGTTTTCATATTGTTGTGGGGGGGCGGGCACTGGAGGAGGATGGGGAGACAGACAGTCCCCCTATGTGGCCGGCAAAGCCTATTGTAGTTACTACTTGGCCCTCTGCAGGAAACGTTTGTCAATTCCTGGTTTAAAACATTTTTATAACGTCACATTGGTGCCATATCCCATTTGTTAGCTTCCATTTTCAAGCCAAAATCAGCTTAGCAATATGCACGGAGTGCTTGCTGTGAACCAGGCACCCCATTGGGGGCCGTTTTTAATTTCCTTGTTAAACATGCAGTAGCCACGAGTATTTTTTTTAATTATGTTACTGTCAGGTCAGTCAGGAGGTGAACCCAGGGCCCTCTCCCCTCCCCAGCAGAGGGGCACTAATCTGGCTACCTGACTCACAGGATTCAGGGTGCCCCTGCGGTCAGAGGGACAAAGCAGGGCTGGGACTCAAGGCCACACACCTCCATGTTCAAAGGATGAGGAAGACCCCTGTGGCTCGAGGCCAGACTCCCCAGTTTCCCCCACTGCCTCTCCGCACAAGCTCCAGGTCCTCAGTTCTTATTCGGATGGACACCTTGTCATCCCCTCTCTTTCCCCTGCCCGTCCTCCCTGAAAGGAGACTGAAAAGCACTAGTCCAAGGTAGACGGAGGGTAACTTGTAACATCCCCAAAAGATGGAAAAAGCTTGGAACCTTATTCATCCTTATTTATTAAACTTAGACGGGAGAATGCTAACATTAATACAGACTAACCAGGAGAGCACCTTTTAAAGGGCAATAACCATAATGGGTACACTAGAGATAAGATTTTATGAAGGCAATTTAATTGCTATGTATTGAGGAGGAGGGTGAGGGTTTGTGTTGTATATAACTTTCTCTAGGCAACAACTAAAGCAGTACATGTATTTAAGCCAGTCTGTCATGTGGCACACAAATTCCACTGGTAAAGATAAAATCCTGCACTTCATTTTCTGTTATAGAAGCCTTGGGATGAAGTGGAAGTGGTGAGACAGAATCTCAATTTCCTTCTGTCACGCAGTGCGCAAAAAAGGTAGCTGTCCTGTTCTGTGGACCATGTGGCTGGTCACAGCTGGCATATCAAAATTCAAATAGCGTGTGCCCTGGCCCTTACTCATGATTTTTCTATCATCTCCAGTTTTCCCGAAATCTTAGGGAAGAAAACAGAACTCTCCACACGCCAGAGTCACACTATGGTCAGACACCGGAGACCCTAGAAGACACTCCTCAATGCTTTCAGAGGCTGATGCTGTCAACAAGACACGGCCAGCCCCGCGATTCGAGGCGGTCTCTGGCGGCTCTCCCGTGAAGTGAGGGCGCCCAAAGTTGCCTGCAGTATTTTACGGAGTCCAAAAAGCTAAGACCGAAGGGGACACACAGATAAGAAGGAGGGGTCAAAGGCCTAACGGTCACCATAAAGCTGCCCGCTTTTCACGGACAGCACAGCACTGGCTCAAGCCATCAGTTCCTGAGTGACTTATGGAAGCACCAGTACAGGACAATAGGAGGTGCCATGGAAATCCTCCACAAGGGTTACACATGTGAATTTAATCCGCACAGGCCTAGTCTTTTGGGGCAAAGAAAGCTGCAGTGACAGCGAGTTATCACTTGGAAGTACAGAATTATGACAAGGTTCCATTTAACGAGAAGAGAAATCATATTTAAGAACAAATGAAACAAAAGAATTTAACTAGCTTCTGTCCTAAAGAACATTACCAGTTAGTCGCCTAAACCCCTCTGGCCAGCAACCACAACCCTCTGTAAAAACTATCAGGGCTGAAATAATCAGGTTGGTAAATTAAGTAAGGCGGGCTCAACTTCCATGGCAAAACTGCAAAATTATAGTTGTATATGCACAAAAGCTCTCAGCCTTGCTGTACGTGTGGGGGGAAGACAGCCAAACTACATCTGGATTTCAGAAATAACAGTTGCGACAAGATTCGAAAGCAAAATGCATAATGTTATAAAGATGAGTTGCCCCTTGAACTGACCTAAGCAATTTTAGAAGTCTAGCACTGTTTTCTAAGTGATATCCCAGTGCATCAAACCAAAATTTCACTTTTCACTGAGTACTCTTCATTCAGAAAGTAATTTATTAAATGAAAGCTCCGACCCAATCCTCAATTATATGTTTAACTTAGCCAATGATTTCACTATCTCAAAAATCATTCCACGTAGCCCTGGCTGGTGTGGCTCAGTGGACTGAGCGTGGGCCTGGGAACCAGGGGGTCCCGGTTTGATTCCCAGTCGGGGCACGTGCCTGGGTTGCAGGCCAGGTCCCTAGTTGTGGATGTGTGGGAGGCAGCCACACATTGATGTTTCTCTCCTTTCTTTCTCCCTCCCTTCTCCTCTGTCTAAAAATAAATAAATATTTATAAAAAAAAAATCATTCCACGTAGACCAGCAAATGATGGACGCGGCAGTACCCACCATTCAGCCATTCGGGCCTACCATCATCTTCCCTGTACCCACCCTGGGTCAGCTAAGCAGTGAGCAGCCATTTCTTGAATAACTAAATGTGAAGGGCACCTAAAAGCACTGAGTTCTCTACTTAAAAAGTTAACAAGCCAAGTCTCAATTTCCTGAGAATTCACAGTACCAGATAAATGATGCCCACATTCAATTACCATTTAGTTATTTTAAGATACTTAAAATTAAAAAGAGAAAGTTATCACTCACAAGGTCAAACCCTGAAAAACAATTGTCCTAACTTCCTTCATGGCTTTTCTCAACCTCACCCAAATGACAAATGGTTACACAAGACTTCTTTCACAGCGAACTAGGACGGCGTTCCGGCGGGCAGACCCTGTGAGGACACCCCGTACACGGGACAGAAAAGCTGGAGGAGGAAATGACCTCAGGTTCAGCCCCCACGATGACCTGGTCAACACATGGGGCGGCACCAACGGATCCCTCACACTAATCAAGGGTGGGCAGGACCATTAACAGTTTATACTAGTTTAAAAAAAAAACACCCGTTTTTTTCATGAATAGGAACATTAACCAAAGCTCTAAGTTCAGTTTTATAAGAGACAATGCACAGGATGTGACCTGGATCACAGAGAATCTTCTTAGCTCACACCTAGTCATCTACTACAATTTTTTCAAATGAAAAAAGACAGCAACAGAAAGGGGACATAAAGAGGGAGATCAATTTTTCTGTCGTTCTATTTGTTTTGGAAACTGAAACCTGTTGCTCAATGTTGCTTACTACATGTAAATCTTATCCCACAAAATAGAACACAGACCTTTACAACATCCAGAGTGCGCACCACAGGCAGGGCCCCCCACCCCACCCCATGTCCTCCCCATCCCTGACAAGCAAGGCTTTATCTTCCCCTCCACAAAGTCGAGCACTTTACAACAGGTGTGGGCACCTGGCTGTTCCGAGTTTTGTCAGTCTGTGGGGGAGGCGGGAGAGAGTAAAGTAACCCTGTCACGGGAGGAGTATCACTGCTAGTTACCTAGACGTGGCCTGGGAAGCCTACTGCCTACAGTTGATTCATTCGGGGGCACTTTATCGCTAATGTAGACTTGGCTGTTTCTCCTCAATAAGCCCCTATAAAGCTAATCTTGAAACTGGATGGGAAGGGCTGGAGGCCCACAGAGGCTCTACTGGGGTGGCAGATAGCAGAAGTTCCTCTCTCAGGACTAGGCAAAAATAAGTGAAAATAAACGAACTCTATTCCTTGACTTGAAAAACAAATCCGTTCACTTACTGAAAACATGGAGGAAAGGGCATATTGGTGTGTGTTTGCTCTGAGGGCAAGCGGGCAATACTAAATTTTTTTTTTTAATTGCCCCGCCTGGGAATCGAACCAGTGACCCTTTGGTTCGCAGGCCGGTGCTCAATCCACTAAGCCACACCAGCTGGGGCCAATACTAAAATTTAAAATATGTACTTCTTCTACCTACCAATCACACCTGTAGGTATTTACTTGCTAGGATTACCTGTGCAAGCTCACAAAGATGTGCAGGATACGGACCACAGATGTTTAAAGTAAGTTTAAAACAGAGATAACAACAACAAAACAAGAGGCCCCAAACAACTAAACGTACACGAACAGGTTGATGAATTAAACATGATGCATCCATACAAAAGAATACTGTGTACGCTTTAAAAAGAGTAAGGGAACTCTGCAGTATACAGACTCAGGAAGATGACCCGAATGAGCTGTCACAGAACAGTGTATGTATTTAGTTTAATCTGATGAATATATAAATATTTAAAGGTAACTACATAAAAAGGTATGGAAGGATACTTTCAAAACTATGGGGGTTGGCCAAAAAGTGTGTATAGTTTTTTCCATCTGATGGCTCTAGTAGCAATTAGCGGTCTTTAACTTCATTAGAAACAATTTTGTTACACTGTGTTGTGACAGCTGTCATATCAGCATGCATTTCAAAAGAAAACATCAAAATTGGTGACTTTTTGTGCAACTATTTTAATATTGAAGATGGAAGAAAATACGTAACATTTTTGGTGTATTGTGCTTTATTATTTCAAAAAAGGTAAAAACACAACTGAAACAGAAAAAAAGATTTGTGTAGTGTGGGAAAAGCTGCTGTGACTGATTGAACACGTCAAAAGTGGTTTGCGAAGTTTCTTGGTACTACTGACATTTTGATCCAATAATTTTTTGCTGTGGGGTTATCTTATGCATTGGAAGATGTTTAGCAGCACCCCTGGCCTCTACCCACTAGAAGCCAATAGCAGGAGAGAGCCAACATACTCAAAATATCCAAATCAATGAAGTTATTGGTGAAAATGAAAAATGTTTTTTATTTCACAGAAAAAACTAAACAGGCTTTTTGGCCAATCCAATAACTATAATGATCAAGACAGAACAAGAGGCGGCAGACATTTCTACTTCTGTATTTTTTTGTATCATTTGTTGGATTTTTTTTAAATAAAATAAGCACATACCATTTTTGAAATATTTAAAAGGCATTTCCACTTGAAGGGAAAATCACACAATTCATTTTTACCTGGTAAGAGAACTGAGGTTCACCAGTGGGTCTGAGATGGCAGAGGAGAAATTAAAAGGGCGCTCGCTAGAGGAAAAGGAATTCTCCCAAAGCCCCGCAAAAGGTCGGACGTGAAATGCCGTCTGCAATGAGTACTCTAAATTAAATGACACTCTGAATTTTCTAATCTTTCTTCTGGGGAGCAGCAATTCAGTATTTAACCTTACACGGCATTTATAAGCAAAGTACGGCAAAAATATTAATACTTTCTTTTAACAGAAGGGACACTGAGGATATTAATGCAAAAATAAGTGACATTCACCGAGGGAACGCTGAGGTCCCACAGGATGCCAGGGGAGTGCGTTTCCCAGCAAGAGGGGCCAAACTAACAAAGCAAAGCCTAGAGGTCAGGCTCCACGCACCTTCTCACTTGGGTACCTTCTCACTTGGCACTTCGGTCAGAAGAGCTCACATTTTATACCCTTTATTTACTGGGGCCCCTCCTCAGATTTCATCTACAGGATAAACAAATCCCAGTGTTTTAAAATATTTGTAAATTGCCTGACTAGGCAATGGGAAGTAAGGGCGGGCAGATGCTGGAGGAGTTTCCAGTTTCATGATGCACAGCCTCACTGACAGGTAGCTTCCACTGCCAGGTAATGGGTGACAGGAGAGGAAGAAGCAAAGCACTGTGGGATCGACTGACCAGAGGGGAATCAGGGGGTCAAAGCTTCACAGTTGAGGTGATATCACCAATCAACAGCAGGGATAAGATCAGAGCCCAACGGGGTTGATCTACCAGTGCTTCAGCTACAGAGGCTCCAGGGACAGAACCCTAAATGACGAGGGAATTCAACTGCCATCCCCCGTACCCTCCCCCATACTTAGGCTTGCCGCTCACTCGAAGGGTTAGGCATTCTCAAAGCACCATGGGAAGCAGATACTCTCATCATCAAATATATTTTGCGTAAGAGCAAACGAAGGCTCAGAGAGGCTCTGGGACTTGCCACGGTCATAAAGCAAGCGGAGTCCCTGGAGTCTGAATGGCCCCACTACTCTAAACAGAACCGCACCCGGATGGACACCTTACGCTGCCACCAAGATGAAACAGGGCTCCAGCCCGAGGGCTGAGGAGGTATTTTCCCCAAAGGGAGCACCTGGGACTAAACCTCTTCAGGTAACCCTAAGTCCTGACAATTCTAACGCTGGAGGTTTTACTTAGAAATCCGTGCAGAAGCCCACATCGGAAAGAATCCTTCACACTATCAACTGTTCTTTCAATTCCATCAGGATGGCTCTTCAAGTCCCATCAAGGAAGAGTGCTCCTCTCCCCTGCCCGAGCCTGGACAGAACCGTGGTTCTCCCAGCAGCACCGAAGTGCTCTCTGTCCCCACCACTTCAGCCCCAGTCCGGAGGACCCTTTCCTTTTCAAAGGTCACCTTTAGCCACAGCACAGAAACACACCCACTAGTCTTCCATCCCACTTCCCATTAAAATTCCTTCTCAAGAGTCTGGAACCAGTGAGGCAAGAAAACTAGCTTTGTAATTGTTTTGCCATCACGTATTTTAACAAACAGATGAGGTAATTTAAGATTACATCTGTTTTTAAAAAAGCATTGATATCGATTGAAGGCTTTGAACAAGCCGAGTATACACACAACCAGACTTCCAGGTGTGTTTTCCTTTTACTTGGGTTTCCAGAGCCATCCTATTCTTGGTGCTGATAATTACAGGTATCCCAGGAACGGAGCCACAGAGAGTGCATCTGCAGCCAGGGGAGAGCGAAAGGCCCGCTGTCTGGCACAGGGAAAGGTCCTCATTCAGATTTGGAAGGAAGCAGAGCAATTAATTAATCAAAAGTATAGCTTAGGGGTAATTAGCAGCAGCAACTGAAATGTTTAGCTGAGTTTCCTCTTTTTATCTTGAGGCAGTTCCTATAGACAGATGCTCAGGATTAATGAAGTTTAATGAGACCTGCAGCAGCTGCTAATTAGTCAGTAGAAGGAAGCAGTAATGACAAGGGAAAAAGGGTTGTGGGGGAGGTACCCCCAAGAAAATCCCTTAAGAGCCTCAAAGTGGTCTTAGAGCAAATAAAGGGTTAAAACAAAAAAAAGCAGCCTTGGCCAGGTGGAGCATCATCCTTGTCCTGTGCACCAAAAAGTTGTGGATTTGGCCCTGGCTGGTGTAGCTCAGTGGATTGAGCGTAGGCTGGGAACCAAAGGGTCCCGGTTCAATTCCCAGTCGGGGCACATGCCTGGGTTGCAGGTCAGGTCCCCTGTGAGGGCCATGTGAAAGGCAACCACACACTGATGTTTCTCTCCCTCTCTTTCTCCTTCCCTTCCCCTCTCTCTGAAAATAAATAAATAAAATCTGTAAAAAAAAAAAAGTTGTGGATTTGATTCCTGGTGGAGGAGCATATGGGGAGCAATTGATCAATACTCTTTTCTCACATCTTTCTCTCTCCCTTTCTCAATTCAATAAACACACCCCCAGGTGAGGATTAAAAAACGAAAAAGGCAAAGTACTCTGAGAGCGCAGAGGCAATGGCAGCTCCATACCAGCTGGGATTCCAAAGCATCACCAAATTCCAGTAACACCAAGGACACCCAAGTCCTCAGCAAGCTGGACAGTCATCTTGTGTCTCACTGAAGCTCTTATTGAGAACTCTCAATTCAGAGCATCCCTTCCTTCCCAGCACTAAGATATCAGAAGGTTTAGTGCAGGCGAAGGAGAGGCACTTAAGGACTACAGTTAACTCCTCTACTCTCCATCCTATGCTTGTATTATCATGAAATTTGTTACTAGACTTCTGGCCAAGATGGAGGTGTAGGTAGATACGCCTTGTTTCCTCGCACAACTAAAAGAAGGACAACACCAAATTTAGAAACAAAAAACCGAGAACTGCCAGAAAATTGAATTGTATGGAAGTCCGACAACCAAGGAGTTAAACCAGCAAAGCTATCATGTGGAATGGAACGGCAGATAGAGTGCTTCCCAGACAAGGTCAAGTTAAAGGAGTTCATGACCACCAAGGCCTTATTATTTGAAATGTCAACGGGACTTATCTAAGAAAAAGAAGATCAAAAACTATTAACAGTAAAATGACAACAAACTCACAACTACCATCAACTAAACTTAAAAAACAAAAACAAACACAAACTAAGCAAACTAGAACAGGAACAGAATCACAGAAATGGAGATCACATCGAGGGTTACCAGCGGGGGAGTGGCAGGGGGAGAGAGGGGGAAAAGGTACAGGGAAGAAGAAGCATAAATGGTAGGTACAAAACAGAAGGGGAGGTTAAGAATAGTACAGGAAGTGGAGAGTCCAAAGAACTTATATGTACGACCCATGGACATGAACTAAGGGGGTGGGGGAAGGCTGGTGCTGGGGGGAGGTGGGGTGCAGGGTGGAGGGGGATAAGGGGGGAGAAAAACAATGGGACAATTGTAATAGCACAATCAACAAATATACTTAAGAATTAATAAATGTTATTAAACTTGTTATGGGTTTATTTCATCTTGACTACCCCCCAGGCCTGGTATCAATACTTTTGGAAATGCATAATAAGAACCCAAAGCCTTTCAGAATTAACTAGTTACTGGCAAGAAACTATGAAGGAGGGAAGGTTTGTTTGTTTGTTTTTTAAATTAAAAGAGTGACAATCTGACAATACTGTTGTATGATTATAACTCCCCTGCATATAAACAGATGATGATAATACTACTGGATCCTCCCAATTCACAAGGCCTGTGCTTCAAATTGGTTTCCCAATAATGTGGGTAAGTCTGCCCTTCACGTATTCAGGAAACAGGCTGTGAAGAGCCAATGTGGGCATTGAAAATGAAAAATACCCAGCCAAAGTGAGCCTCTCCAGAAGCATTTAAATGTTGCTGGTTTCCCAAAAGCTTCAGATGCTTGTTTTGTTGAGCCTCACTTTACTGCACTTCACAGGGCAAGACCCTCCACCAGCAAAAAGATTCCATCTGTAATACTCGTTTTATTGCAGAGTGGTCTGGACTGGAACCTGCAGTATCTCCAAGGCATGCCCTCACAGTCCTGCCTTAATCCCCACCACCTACCACAGCAGGGAGCATCAGAACCCGGTCCTTCCGAACAACAGTCATTCTAGAAGAACCTTCGCCAGAGTTTAAGTTCTAAGGAAACCAGTCCCACAGCCATCGCTGTCATGAAGAGGATATTCTGGGGTTCTACCTGACCATTTGGAAGCTTGAATTTTCCCCAATGTTAGCTTCTTTTCCCACAGGGGCCAGAACCTATCAGAACTAGCCTGGGAACCTTTCATACGTGGCTTTAAAGTAAATGAAAATATTTCCCTGTTCGTGATTTACATAAAGAAGGTCACACAGGTCAGTGCTACCAACACCCCAGAGCAGTTCTCATCTGCAGGTTTACCCAGGAAAGAAGAAACACTCATTCAAGTTCAGTGTAGAGACTATGGTTTACAACTTGTGTCCAAAGTAAATACGGTTAACTGCTGTAGGGCATTTGCTTTTACAGTTTTTAGGCTCGTCTGTCACTTTGTACCTTCTCACAAGACCTGACAAACAATAGTCTTTTTAGTCCTAGTGCACCGACTGGAGCCAGTTCCTCCATTCCCATCAATTCTCTAAGACTTCCATTAATACATAAACCCAAAGGTCCATAGGAGTTACCGGGACACAAAGGTCCTTTTCAGGAGCAGGCGCACCTTCCCAATTCAAAAGCAGGACCTAAGAGCAACACTCAACCCCCCCATGTGCCCAGTCTTCAGCCAGCTGCTCCAGCTGAGTGAGGGCCTGCTCTGTCCAGGTGTCAAGGCCGCTGTGCTGTGCCTACTGTCAGACGAGGAGCCACCCTCCCTGGATATGTGCACATGTGAAAGATGGGGAGTTCGTTTTTTTAGAAATGTTTGGTTTGTGTTATTACACGGTTTGCCCGTAGAACGGCCACACGCCGGCCATCAGCTCCACAGAGGGAAACGGGAGCTCACAATCTGGTCCTGCAGCATCTCTCCTGGGCGGCACTCTGACGCCTGCGGGGATGCAAACTGTTACATTTCGTTCTGACTCATGCTTGTCAGAGCTCCGTCTGTATTCACGCAAACTGCATCTCAGAGAAAAGGTAAAAGATCACCTGAACCATATAAATGCAGGACATAAGCCTTATTCTCAAAAGAGATCAAAATGGGAGCTCACAACATATGCAGTCATAGAAGAGGGTTTTTCCTAAAATACCCTTAAGAAAATGTTTTTTGGGAAAAACAGACATATAGCAGAGACGTGGCACCTTCAGTCCTGCAATGTCAGGCCTTCCTAAAAAAAGATATTCACATTCTTCTAGAGAGGGAGGCCGAAGAAGAGAACAAAGCCAGCGTTCACCAACCTGGCAATCCTATGATGAGTCTTATGATTCCATATTCCCCAGGAGCAGAATTATCGTCACACACACATTAAAAAAAAAAAAAAAAAAAGGGAAAGAAAGAAAGAAAAAAGAAAGAGGAAAAAAAAGATCATTGGCAGACACTTACCAAGGCCAAACCAAACCATCTCTGGAACAAGGTGGGTATCAACAATGAACATGAACTATTTGCTTCTGTTATGCTGAATTTGTGACACACAGGATGACAAATAAAACCAAGTCTGCCGTCTTAGGGCTCAACAAGCAAGGTGCCCCTCTTAAAAACTGTTTTTATATCTGCTATGGAAATACAAAAGGGGGCCTGAAAGCAATGCGGAGAGCAGCTGGAGGTCCTCACGTACGCCTGCAGCAGCAGGGGAACCAGAAATAGGGATTATCTACGGGATTCACACATGGACATCACAGTAGAAACGTCAACTTGGCCTGAGCGCACCAAACGCTCCAGCAGCTGAAAATGTTTAAGGAAAGAAAAACCAGCAAAGTCCAAGAATCTGGGCTGAAAAACGTGGGTTTTGGCCCAACTCTGTGCTCCTAGGTAACGCCGTCACCACTGATGCTGCTCCAAGGTTACCTTCTGTGTACACTCTGTCTCAAAACTGAACATCGTACTTTAACTACAAAATTATACTTCCATACTATTATTGCCCTTCATTCTGGGTTCTCAAAGTCCCTTTAAAATACTTCTGTTTACTGGTAAAACACCAGGGAAAATGAAAAAACATCACTACCAAAACCAAAATGTCTAAACGACAAAAACTCCTTTCTGCTAGAACAGAAATGGTATGCCACTTAAAAAAGGGTCTGCCCTGTCAGCCCAGTCCCCTCTTACTCGGTCAGAATCGCCAAAACAATCTCACAAAAAAGAAAACGGAGAGATCCAAGATTAGGCAAGGCTTGCTTTTTACACTGTACTGACCAACCCGCCCTTCACTACCACCCCTAACTAAGAGTGAAAGTCTCAGCAAATCCTTTACAGTTGGAATAGGATCAGGAATTTCCACTTCTCAGCAACTGCTCTCACCAAATCCAGGTTTCCAGGTCCCGGAAATGCTAATCTCAGATTTACAAAAGCACAGGCCTCAGTTATCATGTGGGGAAACGCTCTTGAGAAGCAGCACAGCAAAGTGGTTAAGGATTCAGAATCCAGACGCAGACTGCTGGTTTGGCGTCCAGATTCTACCACTTAGCAGCTAAGCGCCCTTTGTACCCCAGTCTCCTGACCTCCAAAACGGAGATAATTCTTATAGGGTTGCTGCAAGGAGCACAGGAATCAAGACCTGCAAAGTATCAATGCTTACAACCGTGCTTGCAAGTAACAAGAAGTTTACCACTACCTACCCACCACTCCACTCCTGGGACCTACTTTTCCTTCTCTCTGCATGAGCTACAGCTTCGCTTTTGCTTTCCTTCTCAATGGCTTGTTTCCCAAACAGACTGATTCTGTGAGCCCAGAGTTCACAAAGGCACCGTCATTTTGTTTTGTTTTGTTTTGTTTTGAAGCAGTGGGCACCTTACCCACAGAACCCTGGATGAAAGTTACCACTGGTTACTGGTACTACCTCTCTGCCTTTATTTGCAGGGGCCTTCGAATTTCTATCAGATGATGACCTAACAACCCTTTCTAACCAGTGAGAGAAATGACATGCAAGTCACTTGTGCAAGGTCATTTTACCAACATCAGCTGCTGGGCGTCTAATTCCCTGTACCAACAAAAAGGAGGCAAAAATTCTGCTAATAATAACAAGCATTAAAAACTGAAATGGAAGGAAAAAATATATGTCGTATCCCGGGCAGATGTCTAGTCATTCCCTCCAGTCATATCGCGTCCCTGCCCCCAAGCACCCACCATCTCATTACCTAACCCCAGTCAAAGTTGCAGCTTGAACATCCACTCCAAAAGGCTTCTCTCACAGTCTCGTCCCACAACCAAGAGGTGTTATTTTTGCATGTCTTAACACACCTGCCACTTTCTACCTAGTATTCTCTTGTGGAATGTAATTTCAGGCCCCGGCTGTCTCTTTCACACCTGTGTTTCTAGTGTGCTTCATACTGCAACATGCTCACCGCAGCTCTCGCGTGCTTGTTGGGGGGATTTGAGGGCTCCTCCAGTGTTCTATAAGCACGTTCTAAAAACTTGTCCTGCCTTCATCAACAGCACTTATTCTTCGTTATTCAGGAGTCACACACAGGCTACTCTATTCCAACAGCCAGTCTGCAACGATGCGTCAACTAGAACATGTGATAAGCAACTGACTTTCAGGTTTTTTGCAAGCTGACTTTTGAGGACAAGTTCTGGACAACATACGTCATCACTAAAGTAAAGAAACTGAAGCAACAACTAGAGCCAACAGCTATTTCGCTGGGCCCAGGCACACCTGCCACCAATGTTCTAGCCTTCAGTCATTCACTGAGCAAGGTGGCAGCAGAAAGCGGCCCTCACCATCACCCTAACCCTGCTGCCATGACCTAGGCTGAAACAGGCTCTGGAAACTGCCCTGTGCACCCACTCAAACGCGCTTCCTTTGTGCTACAGGTTAATTCTTGTCTCACCCAGGAGAAAGGAAGACAGACAAAGTTTTCGTGACTGCCTAAGCAGAGGCATGTTAGGACCCAGCTTTCCGAAAGTGTAAACACATTTCCCCTGTCCTCTTGGTTAAGAGGTTTGTGCATAGATTCGGGTGAGTCCTTGAATACCCTGAAGCTGAGCCGTCACACGGCTGGCCGCCAATGAGTCACCACCATCTTTCCATCACGATCTTTGACTACAGGTATTTCATCTCTAACAAAGCCCAGAGCCTTCAGGATCCTAGCAGTGGGTCTACCTGTATGCTTGCCTATATCTATGTTCAAAGGGGTCCTGATACCTCAAGGCTCAATATCACCTGAGTTTATACTCCCCGGGCTCACTGGCACATCCTAACTGCATTTACCAATCAACCACTGTATCCACATGTGGGTGGATGTCAGCTCTGTTCTTCAAGATATGCACAGGCCATTACCCCTCCCGGCAATGTTTCGCCCCTTGCATCACCAACGATAAGCAAATGAGTAGACTGCACTGTTTTTAATGGGAGGATTTACTCATCAATACCAAGTTTTATCAGCAAGTGATGTATGAGAAAACTGATAGGTGAGCATTCCATGTTTAAATTGTGTGTTCATTCTGTCGCTGGGTTGAGTGTGACATTTTGTCTCTACAATTATGAATTTGGCAGAATCCCTAATAAGAATGATTAAATACATGTTTTAAGCAAAATTTAAAATGAAATTTAAATCAATACAGTCTACCCATGTGCTGATAGACATGTACACTGTGCCTTGCTATTTGTCTCTGCCTGTATAGAAAAAGCACACACTTTAAGTTCAAAGAAATGTTGAAAACAGCCCCTTCTCACTGCAGAATTTCACAAAGTCACCCATTTTCTCACGTGCTGGTTAAGCCACTTCATTTCACCTTTTTGATCCTTAGATTTCTCAATCCACAGAGCAGGTCTGACACGGCCTACCTCATAGGGCTACTGGAAGGATAAACAGCGTGTATGTGAAGGTGCCTGGTTCATGCCTGCCTTGTGCCGGAAAGCATACAGAAACTCTTTTGTAAAGTTACTCTCAGTGCAGAAGAAGGAAGCTTATTGAACTTCTACAGCACAGGAGTCAGGGGACTCGTGAGGGAAGTGGTAGAAAGGGCATGACCTGCATTCCGAACCAGACTGCACACTGAGCAGGGCCTTGCGCACCACTGGCTACCACGTGGTGACACCAGCATGCCCCTCCTGAACACAGGGCCGGCACCACGTGACCCCAGCACCGCAGATGATCGGCAACCAACCAACAAGCTTTCTGACTCTGGGGGAGGAGCCAACCTCCAGAGACAGGAGGGAGGAAACCACACCATACATCCTAAACCCAGAGGGACAATGCTTTCTGAGGAGCTAGGTAGGGCTGAGGAAGCTGCTTCAAAGCAGATGCAAGAATCTGCGTAGGCTGCAACTAGACGTGGTCGAACAGCTCCCTCCACACCCAGCCACACGTAGATAGATGCTCCCAGGAAGATAACTATCTCTGGTGGGGCAGTGCAGAGCAGGGCTCCACCAACTAGCTGTATGACACTGAGCAAGTTACTTCATCTCTCCAAGCTTGGTTTCCTCATGGGTAAACAGAGATAAGGTCTGTGCCCATCTCAAGCATTCTTCTGAGCATGCAATGAGGTAATGCAGAGAATAAATAGCACAGAGCCAGGTACGTAGGCATTCAATAAAAATGTTGGCCTTTACTGTGGAAAAGGTCTGTTTCCTTCATAACTGGACGCCAGACCAATTGAGTAGACCTGAGAATACAACAGCCTCACCATTTGTTTCCCCCCACAAAAATTTTTTTTTTATTATGAATCTACTTTTCATAGGGAATTCACACACATTATTGTAACTGATTTTCACAGCAACCTCTGAGGAGTTGGGGAGGGCAGGTGGTCTCCATTCTGCAGGTATATAAAGAACCATCCCACTTCCTTATTATAGTCACCCATTCAAAAACTCTATGTTTTACTGTCGCTTATTTGTGAGCTTTTTGAGGGTAGGGGGAGAAATTCTACCCCGAAGTCTGGAAAAGAGATGCTCCTTATGGCAGAATCCTCAATGGGCGGGGGGAGGCACCGATACCTATCCTAAGGATCAAACCTCCTACTCCTACAGTTTTGCTTGTTGGTCCCCAATGCAGGCTGGAACCTCAGCAAGTCAATTACATTGTTAATTCCCACTGCAGGAGAAGGAACCACAAAGAGAGTCCCCAAATCCACTGCTGAAATCAGTGACCTGTGCCTCACTGTCCTCTTCCCAAAAAGCATGGAACAGCTCTGCTGCTCCTTACCAAAGAGCAAGCAAGGATCCAGGACATGATTTATGTCCACAGACAGCTATGAGCTCACAGGAAAGTGAGGTAGGAAAGTCAATACAGAATCACTGATGACAACGACGACCAAGCTGAGGATCTGGGCAAGCCCAGCCCACTGATGGCTAACACTCTCAGCGGTGGCAGCGCCAGAGCCCCAAGCACAGCGGGGCGCAGCTCTGCGGCCCCTCCCTCAGCTCCAGCCTTGTCGCTCCCCACGCACCATCTGAATTTACGCCCCTGATAAAGACGGCAGTATGTGGTTCCACAGCTCAGAACTCCTCGCCAAGTTTGGCTGTTGTCAAGCCCACTGCTGAATGAGTATGACTTTTAAAAATTGCTTCCTTGTGTTTCAAGTGAAAAATAACCTCCCATCTCAAAATTGAAATCATATATATTTGCAGAGAAAAACCAGAGATTTTTTTAAAAAGGGGTGGCAGGGACTGGGAGGCACTGAGGGCTGGGAAGCAGTTCTTGGGCCAAGATTACTTTTGCCGTGGATGTTCCTTCCATTTAAAAGGCCAAGCTCGCATGTTAATCTGGTATCTAAATCTCTGAGGCCCTGCCTCTATTTGCTCAGAGTATTATTAACTGCTTGGCTCCTAGGAAAGCATTACTCATGCCGTATTACAGTGAGTATAGGCATGTTTGCAGTTAGAAAAACCACACTCATTTTACAGTTACACAATATAAAAGTCTGAATGGCTACCACACCTAGAAGAATGGATTCCAGTTTCAAGGGTTACACCTCTACCTCTTTCGCTATGTGACTACATTACATCAGCATACTCCTTAGACTTTCTTCTGGTCCAATGTTCTTGCCCCATCCCATTCGAAGGATAAAGAAAAAAAATAAAAAGTAGAAGAGACAGTATGATGCCTAATTAGTTTCCAGAAACAGTTTCTATCTCTCCAAGTACTTTAGTCCCTCTCCTCTCCTCCCCACCAAAGGTAATTCCCCAGCGCCCTGCAGGGCACAAGAACTATAGGAGGGAGGTCCCTAGGGTCCTATCAAAATTTCATTTTATCAGAAAAGTAGACACCCAGAAGAGCCCTTCCAGAAGTTACAGTTTAGCCACATCACAGAGCCAAAACCATTACCATGTGATTCATTCTTTCATCAACACATCATTATGAGGCCACCTCTAAGGGGAGCAGAGGCAAAGGGAGGAGGCACAGTGGACTCACTTTAAAACCACTCTCTATGTGCTAGTGCCTTCACTATTTTACTCATTCATTCATTCCTTTACTTACGAAACATTTATTCACGTGCCAAGCACTAGAAAGGAACACAGGGATGAACAAACACAGACACTATCCTCTGTACGTAGTAAGAGGTACTGGTCTGGGCTTGGGAGAGATTCCCCGGACATGGAATGTCCAGTGCTAGCACTGGGAAAGTGCCTGGCAATCCAGGATTAGCTGGTCACCCAACTGAAACAACATTCTAACGTAAGCTTCACAACCCTCCAAGGACTAGGGAGAGCCAGAATTTGAATGCTGGCTTACGAGAACTCCACCACCTTTCAGAAATGAGAGAGAAAAGGTCCTAACACTGAACACAGCCTCCACAACCCTCCTCACTGCACCTTGGCCGCAGGCTTCTGAACACTTTCCTCCTGGGCTCCCCTGGGCACCCCGCCCACTCTCCACCACAGACTGTGCAGCTGGGACTGCATCTGCTTGACAGTTGTTCGCAGATAATACACAATCTCCCTCTACCACTGCAAGGCTGATTTTTTTAAAGAGTAAGCTTAAATCTCTACGGGAATAAACATCTCCTTCAATACAAAATCAGGCACTGTTTTCAAGCACCAGAAACCCACTTTGCTCTAAACTTGAATCCACCTCTCAGGTACTATATGTTCAAGCTAGCAATTTACCGAAGCTCATTGGCATTTAACAGTTCAAACAGATGAAGCTGACTTTCAGACTCCTTATACTTGGTACTTTAGACTTTGAAAATCTTTCTTTAAAAAACAAAACAAAAACCACTTAATTCAAAATGCAAAGGCCACATTCCAAGAGATAAGCACCACTTGCATGTCACTGTCACCAAAACAATGTCTATAATTTGTATAAGGATTCCAAGCAAAACACACACACTCCCACTTCTGCAACCAGTCAGTGCTTAAACCGACAGTGTCACTCCAAAACGCCGTCACGACGGCACTCGCAGTGCGGGGGGCGATGAATTCGCCCAAATAATGGCAGAGCCCACGTAATTTCCTCGCCACCAGAGAAGAACAGAGCCCCCGGACTTCTCATGCTCTGCCCTCATTCTTCATGCACAAAGTGTGCCTCGCTGGTCCTCAAATTGACTTTCCACTTACATCATTTCAGCACCGAAAAGGGACTCGAAGGCCAGATCTTTCACGAGGCCTTTGTGAAACCAGATATAGACTGGCCTGTGTCTCCACACTACTTTGGTTACTGGATTTGCTACTTAAAGGTCCTGGGCCCCTGGAAAACGCTGTTGGGAGAGAGAGAGGGCGGCTCAGATAGGCCTTTCAACAGCAGGCACAGTGGAGGCATTCAACAATCTACGGAGGGCAGTTAATAATAGTTCGGCTATAGTTCTCTCTGACAAAGTGCTGAATGCTTTGGCTTCAGCAGTAACTGCTCCAGACGCTTTTTATGAACTTGGAAGAGGCACCACCATTGTGACCTTCAACCTACATGCAAAGCCACAGACCCAAGTGACTGCCATCAGTCTTGTGTACTTTGTGAAGGGGAACATAAAAATCGGTGTTTCAGTTGGGTGCGTTTTCAGGCAAACTGAACACTCTTCTAACATGCTAAAGGAAACCACACCCAGAACAAGTTTCAGGGGTTGGGGCAGGGTTGAGACGCTCGACTCAAGTTCAAAAGACTTGTCCCTTCTGGGCCTTGCTTTGCCATTTCACCAGGGCCTGCAATAACAATGGCTGTCACTGATTCCTGAGGGCCCACTAAGTACCAGGTACTGTGCCAAGCGGTTTCCACGGAGAACCTCACTTATTCTTAAAACAATCTTATTACCTAGTACTTGTATTACCCTTATCCCACAGATGAGTAAAAAAGGCTCAGATTAGTAAATAAATTGCCCTAATTTGGAAAGCAAGTTGGCACAAGGCATAGAAATACCACATATGAAAAGTTTATAACGTTAAGTAAAAAACAGAAACAGGATGACAAGACACAACTGAATCTATACAATGATTATAATAATGTTAAATTGCATATGCACATAGAAAAAAGCTACTGAAGTTAAAATTTGCCAGGACTGCAGGATCTTACATAAACTATTACATTTTTATGTCTTCTGAAGGTGTCACTATGGTTGTGAAATAATGCATCTATAAAAAGAATCTGAATAATACAAAGGACACCTGAAAATTTAACTTTGTCCATTGATGACCTTCAAACTTTCTTTTGAAAGAACAGCATCTGAGTCACTTCCTGACTAGGACTGCTTTCATTACCTGTGTCAGGAAGGTTCTGGAGCGGTGCCAGTGGAACACAGAAGTCATTTATCTCCCTCCCCCACCTCTTTTCTTTCTTTTTCTAAGGGGCAAAAACTTCTAGCCAACAAGTTTCAGTAGGTTCTTTTTCTCCCCTACCTAATCAATACCCAGTCATTTTAGAAGCTTCACCTGCAGACTCACCGGAAATGAGCACTTACATTAAATAACAGATATTTAATGTATTTCAAATCCACTTTTAACACCAAAATTTGAAGGCACTGCTAGGTAAATCTGGTATGTGTGAAGCTGGACTGTTACTACCTGTAAAAACAGCAACATTCATTTAACATAGCATCACTTTACTAAGACGGAGCACAGGGAAAGAGGAGTATATGTTTGCTTTAAAAAAAAAAGTCTGAGCCCTGGCTGGTGTAGCTCAGTGGATTGAGCGCGGGCTGTGAACCAAAGGGTCCCCAGTTCGATTCCCAGTCAGGGCGCATGCCTGGGTTGTGGGCCAGGTCCCCAGTGGGGGCCACATGGGAGGCAACCACACATTGATGTTTCTCTTCCTCTCTTTCTCCCACCCTTCCCCTCTGTCTAAAAATAAATAAACTTTTTTTAAAAACTTTGAAAATATATAAAAAGCTGAAGTCATAAAGCAGGTATGAACTTAATAAGCCTCCACTTCCCAGGACACCATAGTGAAAATCTGAAAGAATTTAGAGAAAACTGGCCCAGAGTATTTTTGTAATTCTCCATTAATACCAAATGGGTAAGTGAAAAGAAACTGTATTTTTTTAACCTCATGAATTTCTAGAACTGCAGGATTAGCAAGCAGAAAAATCCCAGCCAAATTCTACAAAGACTTACAAAGCTAGGAATTAACCAACCATGCTTTAAAGCCCTGTAATCTCCTAGGGCAATACTAAACTTTCTTTAATTAACTACCATACATTTGGATACAAGATTATTTTTATAGTTAAAATGATTCCATTTACTTAAGAGAGAAAAACCCACAAAACTCCTACTTTTAATGTAGGCTCTATATAAAACATATAAACTTAAACCTCAGAAAGGTCATAACCTTTCTGGAACTCTTTCCTTCTCTGCACAGAGAGGCAGAGAGGAGGCAAGCAGAAATTATTTTTTCTTAAACCTGAATGTGGATACAATCCACTTGGGGAGCCTGTTAAAAGGAAGTTCTGACTCAGGAGGTCTGGGGTTCTGCATTTCTAACGAACTGCCAGATCATCGATAGACCACTCTGAGCAACAAGGTTCCTTAAGTACTACAGGGTTCAAAATTTGAGGAGCCCGTGTTGTTTCTAAGTTTCTTACTCCACCAAGGTAACAACAGCCTCTTAACTCCTCTCCTTCCTGCCCCCTTGCTTGACCACTACCCTCTAAAACAATCACACTCAGGAGTCAGACTGTCCTTTCTTGGGGGGGAAAAAAAGTCAGAAAGGCACTCTCCTATTTAAAATTCTTCAGTAGCTTCCCATTGCCTGTCTTACTTCCAAAGTCCTTAACCTGACTTTGAGGACCATGCATCCTCTGGCCTGTGTTAGTTCTCCTTCTAGAACCGCCCCCCGACCAGCTCTCGGTTGCTCTGCATTCTAAACTCTGGTCACCTTTAACCTGCTCAAATTCCCCTACCTTGGGTCCTCACCAGAACAAGTTTATTTCTCCACCTGCTTCTACTGATTGATCAGCTCAGCCGGCATCTCCAGCATAGCTGAAACACACTTCCTAATCAGAGGACAGTCGCCCATTGAAAAGCGGGTAATCAATAAATATTTGTTAATAAACAAATAGAATAAACAAAAATGTAAGCCCTCTTTGTAAAGTCAGTTTTATTTCTTAGAATTCTTGTATTAGTGACCAAGTACTGAGCATTTAAACGGCAAGCCCTCTGCACCTATGAAATGGCTTAACAACGGCCAAATTTATTATTAAGCCACTCTAGCAAAGAATACCGAAATTAGAAAAATGCTTACAACGTCCCTATCGTTTATTCCTCCCATCATCAGTGTTCCATAGCTGGGGCTGAGCAGCTGATGCAAACATGTCTGGAAAGAAGGAGAAAAGGCACCAAGATCTAAGAATGGCTGAGCTCCACCTGGCTGACTTCGGTACAGCGCACAAGTGTCACTCCAGTGCGAATAAACGTATGGCTGTGAAACTATTGTTAACTGTCCACTTGAAGCTATCACTATTCCTATCATTTTCCAAAAGGGGGAAAACAAACCCTGAAGCCCATGAACTTCTGTACAACACTGGAGGAGCTCTTCGAGCTCACTCGTATGTACAAGTTTTCTTTCAAAGAAAATGATGTTTAATAGCACATGGATGTTTCCAAGGCAACTTCATAGACTTTCTAGCATTCGCTGTTCAACACAACCCTGGAAGGTACACCTGACAGACATTCAGAACAGGAAAGCAGCCCAAATCTTCAGACACCCAAGACAGGGCCACGGCCAGCTGCTACCTGCCACCCTTCCCGAGGTCAAGTGGCTGGGATTTCTGTTTTTAAGGGCAAATCCAATAGATTTTTTAAAATTAAGAACCTAAATGGAACTAAACTAGATGTCTTACTAAACTGTCTTCAAAGTCCACACATACTATCATCTTTATTTTTTTTCTAAATTTACATCTCTTTCTAGGTTGGTCTTCATGCAACTCAGTGAAGGAACTGGGGCAGACAACTGACCCCACTTGGCAGCTGACGTGGTGGCTGAGGCCTTCAGATGTTAAAGGGCTTCTCTGATTTAACGAAAGAGAGCCCTTTCCCGACTAGTTCAATGCCTTTTCCATGATTACACGACTGTATTCTAAAACATACTTTCTCACGAGGCTTCCTTGCTCAGTAAGGAATCAGACATACGCTCCGACTTGGAAGCAATGACGTGCAGTCTGTTCCTCCTCGTCTCCCCCACCAACTACAAAGATTGCGCAAACGGTCCAACTGGGGAGGGACTCTGAAACTTTAGTGTGCACCAGATTCACCAGGCAGACTAGTTAAAACACCTACTGCTGGGCCCTGCCCCAGAGTTTCTGACTCAGAAGGTCAGAAGTATGGCCTGACAACTTCTATATCTAGCAAGTTCCCAGGTCAGGCTGACGCCAATGGTGTAAGGACCTCATTTGAAGAACCGCTGCAGTAAAGCAGCCCATACCACCGGCTTCATTTATTTACTCTGTAAGGATTCTTGACTGCTTTGTGTCAGACAGGTTATATCAGGCTTTCGTCTCTATGCTCCCAGACCTTGTGAAAGGTAAGGAAAACAGGCAACTACTCAAACTATCACCCAAACCCGTTAGTTAATGTCATAGAACGACCAAGTGCTTAAACCTTGAGGGCAGGGAATCCAAGCAGAGGTTCTGACCTCATCTCTCCCTCTAGAAATATAGTGGTACCTCGGTACTCGTCGTTCATTTGTTCTAGAACTCAGGACCGAAGCAATGGGGGATGAAGCATGTTCTCTTGCAGGCCAGCATCATGACTCACACAAGTCCTAGCAGGTGCGAGGAATGCCAGGCGGGTACCGAGTGATGAAGCATTTTTTTCTCGTCAACATGCGATGAATACAGGGCTTGATGAGTTTTGAAGATGACGAGTACCGAGATATGACTATACTTAGAATGACATGGCATCTGAACAAAGCTCAAAAGAATGATCCCGACACAGGAAATAACTTCCGAGGAAAGAAACCAGGAGAGCACAGTCCCAAGGGTGGGAAAGGCAGGGCAGGCTTAGAAAATCTTGAGTATTATCAAAGAGATGGAGATGGGCAAGTTGGTTGGAGTCAAAGCCCCAAAGACTTGGGAGGGAGGAGAGCTCTTTTCTGGGTCTGGCTTTAGGGAGGTTGTGCAGCTGCACTGGGGCCTTCGAAAGCCAGGGAAAGACTAAAGCAGAGGAAGAGGTAGTGGCGCTGTGAGCAGACCCCTTCCTGGGCCCAAGGTGTGGGGAGAGATTATTGGGAACACAGGCATCCAGAAAGCTTCCTCAGCAGTCAGAGCATTCAGAGTCCCATTATTTCACTATCCTAAGAAAAGTGGTAGCTTGCACGAAGAAGAAAAGACATATACATCCATATACATATACATCCATCCAGGTTTATTTTTTTTAAGATTTTACTTATTTACTTTTAGAGAGGGGAAAGGGAGGGGGGAAAGAAAAGGGAGAAACATCGACGTAACACTGATGTTGATCAGTCACACCCCCAACTGAGGACGTGGCCCACACCCCAGGCATGTGCCCTGACTGGGAATTGAATCGGTGACATTTTGGTTTGCAGGCCGGCACTCAGTATGTTTATTTATAAACATAAATATAAAATATTTATATTTAAATATTTATTATTTAGAGTAGCCAAGATATGGAAACAACCCGTGTCCACCAACAGATGAATGGATAATGAAGAAGCGGTGCAATGGAATATGTATGATTCAGCCGTAAAAAGGATGAAATCTACCATCTGCAACAACATGGATGGACCTACAGGGTATTATGCTAAGTGAAATAAGCCAATCTTTTATGCTTTCATTAAAGTTCTTAATTTCTCTTGTATGTGGAATCAGAAAAACAAATGAACAAGCAGAAGAGAAACAAACTCATAGACACCGAGAACAGGCTGATGGTGGGGGCAGGGGCTGGGGAGGTGGAGGGGTAGGGGTTGGCAGACTGGGTGAATACAGGAAGGTTTTAGAAGTACAGACTGGTTGTTAGGAAACAGTCACAGGGATGCAAAGCACAGCACAAGTAATATAGTCAATAATATTGTAATAACTATGTATGGTGTTATTGGGTGATCAGTTAAGTTATATAAACATCTAATTACAGGATCGTGATTATATTACAATATAATATAATAATATGTCATCTGTATTTTTTAAAAAGTGGTAGATTTTCCTTAGTTATCTATCACCTTCATCTTCTTCTTAGCTGGCCTTCAAAAGGCCCCCACCCTTTTTTAAATGCTCACCTGAGGACATTTTTTTTCATTGCTTTTAGAAAGAGAGGAAGGGAGAGAGAGAAAAAATCAATGTGAGAAAAATGTTGGCTGGTTGCCTTTCATCTGCTCCCGGACTGGGGATCAGACCCACAACCTTTTGGTTACAGGTGATGCTCCGTCCAACCAACTGAACCACACCTGCCAAGCCCCAAGAGCCTTTTAGTGGCCATCCCAGTCAACCACTGAACAGAAACTAAAAGAACTGGTGTTCCCTCGCCTTCAGTGTTCCTAGCCCACCAAAACCAAGAGTACCACATGTCTAAAACTCTGCGCAGTTCTGAGCTCATTATTTTTCCAGGCCACCAGAATAAATTCATGATATCTGAGTAACAGGTCTTTTGGTTTCTACACTCTTGTCCTATAGGAGGAACATCAAATATAGAGTCAGAAAACCTGGATTCTGGAGAGATAGCTTTAGACCGGTTGATCATAATCCAATGATCTGTTTCCTTATAAAAAGGGAATATCTACCCAACAGCATTATTATTAGTACTAAGGAAATGCACATTTATTTAGAACCTACTAAGTACTAGATCCCATGCCAGAAACTTTAAATAACCTCATTTTGTTAATTTAGCAAGATGATACACATCCAAGTGTTACACACAATAATATTAATTACTATAACATTATTCAAAAAGGATTCTAGTTCACAAATCTATTAGGAACTTCTAAATTTTGAGCTGAATTCTGATACACTGGTGAAAGTTGTTGTTTTTTGTTTGTTCTTAATTGGTGACTTTATCCTTATCCTGCAAGCTTATCTGGGCTTAGAAGACTATAGTACCACAGCAATGGAGGGAAACAAACCAAAAAGCCAATCTTTTATGCTTTCATTAAACCCCAAAACACTCTTACAAATCTTGCCCCGCCAAACGAAAATAGAAATATCATTTGCCACCAACTCTGTTCACTGTCCCAAGGGGGAATATTTGAAGGCTATTACTTTATATTTAAGAACTTAAAATTTTCTTCATGACAAGCAGGTATAAACCCACATTTAAGACCCTAAGCAAGACAAACATCTAGGTACCATACTGGAAAGTTCTTAAAAACTGAATAAATTCTCTTCATGATCTACAGGTATAAAACGAGCAAATATTTCCCTAATGGTTAAGAAATTAAAAAAAAAAGAAGAAGAAATCCAACAAGGCAACTCTGAGATAGCGCATAATAAACCAGAGAACACTAATGCATCCCCATGACCTAAAACTCCAGTTTCCCTCTGTGTCCAATGAAGACAGACAACTCTTTCTGGACAGTGGAGGAAACTCATTGAGTCAGGACAGCTAAGAGGAAAACGGCACCTTCTCCAGAAATACCAGGTGCTAAATGTCAGCATCAGGCTGCAAAGAAGGCACAAAAAACTTCACTCTGAGACTTTTCTACTAGATCCTGACTCCATCACAACTCCACTGCCAGAGCCAATAGTATCAGTGCTCTGGGGGACAGGTAGGCAAGAGTGGGCATTTCACAATGTCACCTTTTTAGAATTTTTTGCAGAAATTAAATATTAGCATTAATACTTATCCCTGGCTGGTACGGCTCAGTGGATTGAGCACCAGCCTGCAGACCCAAAGGTCGCCGGTTCAATTCCTGGTCTGGGTATATCCCTGGGTAGTGGCCCAGGTGCCCAGTTGGGTGTGTGCAAGAGGCAACCAATGGATGTTTCTCTCCCTCTCTTTCTCCCTCCTTTCCCCTCTCTCTAAAAATAAAAAAATTAAAATCTTAAAAAAAATTAATATTTATAAGTATGGGCCCTGACCAGTACAGCTCAGTTGGCTGGACATCGTTCCTCATCGCAAAAGATCTTAGGTTTGATTCTCAGTCAGGGCACATGCCTGGGTTGCAGGTTCAGTCCCCCAGTTACGGGGGGTCTGAACGAACATGAGAAGCAACCAATGGATGCTTCTCTCTCATGATGTTTCTCTCCCTCTCTTTCCCTCTCTCTAAAAATAAAGTCTAAAAAGAAAGAAGTCCAGGAAGAGAAGTTACAGAAAACAACGTGCAGCCTGAGCTCATGAATGCCTAAGACCCTGGACATGTTATCTGAAGATTCTTCTTGTCTTTAAAACCTCACTGGTATGTTACAAAGACTAGGTTAAGGTGCCACGGACCGCCCTGGGCGAATGGCTCAGTCGCCTGGAGCATTGTCCTGTACACCAAAAGGTTGCGGATTTGATTCACAATCAGGGCACATACCTAGGTTGCAGGCGCGTAAGGAAGGCAAATGATCAATGTTTCACTCTCACATTGATGTTTCTCTCTCTCTTTAAAAATCAGTAAACCTATCCTGCCAATCTGCCTACCTGGAAGATTTCATCAGGAATACAAGGGTGGGAACAGAAAGACTGAGGGGTGGGACTGTTTGCGGGAAGGTCCTGGTTTGGAGTTTAAGTTACACAACAAGCACAAGTTACGGTTTCCGAGGAGAAGAGCAGCAGGAGTATTTTCCTATGAGGAGTTAAACTGGCTGATGTGAAAATGGAGAAGGGATTATTATGAACCTCTCTGTTACTACACACATTTTTCTAAACACCAGATTGAGTTTTGTTGTGTCTCAGTAGTCCTACAACTAATCCAATTTTATAAGATACAAGAACAGAATGAAGAAGGTGGTAATTTTGCAGGTGAAATTTTGACCAAAAGAGAGAGGGTGAGCGCGACTGCATTGGGTGTGACTGTGAGATGTGTGTTAAGTGTTGCGTGTTTGTGGTTCATGTCTGAAGCCAGCAGAGGCAGACGGTCCTCCCTCTTCTCTCATGCCAGAAGCAGCACTAGCGTGACCAACACCGCTCTATATCTCAGTCCTTTAAATCTCTGAGGTTTTGTTCTTAAGCACATTTATTTATTTACCAGTACATTTTCTAGAAATTATTTTATCTAAATAGCCCCGGTTCCTTTTAATATCAGACTTTCCTTAGCCAGAACAAATCGCATTCTATCGCCCCTCCTGAAATTTTTAAGAACCAGTGTGAAAATATTTGAAGCCAGCAAAAATGCAGAAATTATCTCCCACGAAATCACAGCACTCTAAGACACAGATGCTAAATTAAGTTCATATAAGAGGCATTTAAAAAAATTAATACAGATTTAGAGGAGCAGTTTGCCAATGTTGGGTTTCAAGTGATAGGACAGATTATTCCTAGAAGAGTAAAAAAAAAGGCAGCTTTGTAGGCATGCACAAAAGTAAATCAGCAGAGAGACTCTCCATGCTCTCAAAGATGCTGATGATTCGAAGACCTATGAATACCAAACAAAATACTAAACTAGGGGTGGGGAGCAGAGACGGGAAAAGGTTTTATCAGAAATTCTCCTAAAATGCTTAACATGCAGTCAGTTCCATTTGTTAGTAAGAATGAGCCTAAATGTTTCTAATTCTCCTGGGATCCACCACACTTGAAAGTGAATCCAGCCTTTCTCAGTTCCTCAACAAGGGTGGTTTTCTGTTATAGAAATACCAACACTGCCCTTGTGCAACTCCTGAACCACACAATACTATTTAGAAATAAGAAAGTTATCTGGAACTAAATTGCGGGGGGCAAAGGTCACACACACAAAACAGTCACCACAGAGAAAGGTGAAGCACTTGCCTTTTGAAGGGATTTCCTTGAAAAGCTGTTGTGAGGGAAAACATCTCAGGGGCACGTGGTGATTTTTAATTTAAATTTTACTTTGTCCAGAGAGGGAAGGTTACACACATTTCCTGTGTGTGAGCTCCACCTCTTTCGGTGAGCAGTTTTACAACCATCCTCGAACCTTTCAGAATAACAGCCATTGGTTATGGATGGGTCTAGGGGTATACTCCTCCCACACTCATATTTTCTCCTTGGTTTTCTTCTGAGACTGCAGTGCTAGGATTTCTAAAGGAGAAGCCCCCATGGGTGCTTTCTTCTGGGAGTGTGACACGATGAAGTGAGAGGAGCCTGGGCCACACTGGCAGTGCCATTCTGAATTCTCTGAACCTGAAACTGTGTGTGTGGGGGGCGGGGGGGGGGCCCTCACACAGACCCAGAAGACAAGGAGCACACCCCCATTCCTCTATTTACTACGTGCGAGTTTTCCCCACCAGCCCTGACCGGCTAAGTTTTGCAAAAAGCAAATTCTACCTTCTGAGACCACAAGAGGAATGAACCAGAGACACACAACTATTCCCTGGAGGGGATGGAGCTTCCTCTCAGCTAACTGCTCAAGGAATGCAGCGCAGCCTAGCAAATGTTTAAAATCACGTCCTGTTCTGTCTCTTGTTGTCCAGAAAAGTGTCATTACTGTCAACTATTTCACAAGACAAATAAACCTATGAATGAAATATATCCTCCCCCTCCTTTCCAATGAAAACATTCTAGGACTGAGCTGCTTCCTTCCTTCCTCCTCCTCACAGGAACCGCATTTGTGGCACCAAAAAGAGTTAAAATAAGAAACATACACAGTCTGTGAAGGTTACTTTTTCACAGCACTAGAGCCATTCCTGGCCTATAACTTGATTCCAGGGGTTTTGAATGGGAAGGAGTTCTGTTTTCAGTTATGAATTCTTTTCATATATAAACTCTAAGACACTGCTGGCCAGGCCTGCTGGCTGGGCAGGGACAGCCAAAGGCCACAGGGGCCAACCCCGCCACAGGCTTTAGGCCCATCACCCCACACACCGCTCTTCAAAAAAATATGTGCGGTAAAATATTGGATTCATTCAATTATTTGAGACTAATATAGACTCCAGGAAACCTGTAATTAATCCAACTAATCCAACCCATAGCACTGAAATGACAATAACTGGTTTTCATTATAAATTACAGAGCCCACTAAATTGATGGGAAAGCTCTCCCCCAACACAATACATCAAAAGAGTTAAAATTAAGCTTCGGAATCAAAACTGTAATTTACTCAGGCTTAGGAACAAAAAGACCACTCCCTCCTCCCCTCTGCTATTGTTCCACAGGACTGGGTGTAGAGCAATGCACTTTACACCTTTAGGCTTTCCACAGATAAGACACTGGGGGCTGGAGACAGAGCCCACTGGGAATCAAGTACTGGCCTATTAGCAGTGATCTATTGAGATGCAAAGATAGCTAAAAGGGCAGAAAATGTGTGTGTAGTGGGCAGCAGATACCTGACAAACCAAAAGAGCCGAAGGGATACACAAGAGAGCCAGGCAGACTCCAAATGGTGGCTTTTCTGGAGTAAGAAACTGCCTTTTTTAAGTAGTGAATTGGGGACTCGCAGCCAACCAGAAGCTTTGGGGCCAGGCCGTGCGGCCGCCCGCCCGTCTTGATTAGGGTCACGTACCATATGGTACAAATAAAGCCTCAGAACCCCTGGCAGGCCCGGTTTTGGGGAAGGAGGGCTTACCTTGTAGCTGCTTAAATCTCCCTTCCAGCTGGTTGTAGTTGTAAGGCACCTGCCCCGTATACGCCGGCGACAGCGGCCCAGAGATGCTAGAGGTCCTCTGCAATTCCATTATGCCCGGCGTAACGCCCCGGCGGGCTGCACAGCAGAAATCCCGCTCCAGCCCCTTCCTACCCCCATCCAACACGCAGCAGCTTCCGCACGGCTTGGCTCCCGGCTCCCTGAGAAAAGGGCTGGACCTTAGGCAAGCCCCATTCCGGTCTGAAAGTCCAGCAGGGTGATCTGATAGGAAGCTGGCTTCAGGAGAGTCCACCTTAGCCCGGCCAGGAATTATCACTCAGGCAACTAATTTCTTGTTGCTTTCCTTCCTTTTGTGGCCCTTGGCTAGAAGCTTGAAATAAGCTAGCCAGGAGGGGCAGGAGGATCCAGGGAGGAAGGCGCAAGTTCTACTTAAAATATTTTAAAAATATGGCCAATCTTAAGCTTGGCAGGGTCGCTGAGCCCGGGAGCTCGCGGGAGCAGCGCACACACCTCCTCCTGGCTGCCTGCGGCGGCCGCCGGTTTGTAATTTAATCAGGAGCCACTCGCCGAGCGCTGGGTGGTGATGTCACCTGATTAGCATAACAGCATTGTGGAGGAAACGCAGGCCGTACCACCACGAGGAGGGGCCGGGGGAAGGCCAGTCACCGGCCAGCCCCCACCCACCAGCCGCCCCTCCACCCAAGGGTCCGTGGCCCAGGACCGCGCCCAGCGGTGGTACCTTCCTAAAACAAAGCTGCTGAAATTACAATCTTTTGTTGAGAGCTTCGCGTAACGGAAAAGTCTCCGATTACTATCACTTGAAAAGGAGGCGGCGGGGAGGGTAAAGAGCCCCGCAGGTCGCAGGCCCGGGTGGGTCCTCCACTAGTAAGCGTCTGCGAAGGTAACACGGACTGCGCACCTGGGCGCGCATGGGTCCCCACTGCGCGGGCGCCAACCACGCGGCGGCAGCAGCCGCAGCCGCAGCGGAGGCCGCAGTGCAAAAGTACAAAAAAGTCCCTCTGGACACTGCAGGGCTTGTAAGTTCTGGATCACGGAAGACTCTTCTCAACAGACTTCTGCTGCCTTCATGAAACGTTACAGTCAGAGGTATTCTACGAGAACATGGGCGCTGTAATAGTAATTCGGTGCAAGATTTATGGGAGCACCCGCTTTACAATGCATTGTGGGAGAAAAATACACAGGTAAACACCTCAAGGATCCCTGACCTGGAGGAGTTTGTGAACCAATGAGGAGGTAAGAGAACAGAAATTAACCTCAAATCCTACTTTGATTTGTAAAATGAGGTTTCTGAACTTTTGGGTTCTTCAGATTTTTAAAACTCTCCTCCCTAACTGCTCCTCCCACCAAACTCAACCAAAAATAAAATCCTCTACACAAAAAATAACTTATCAAAATATATTCTTGAGTTTATCCCCTCCCCCCCCCCCCCCCCAACTACTGGCAGGCAACTAATCACTAATTTGCTGTTTCCAGCATGGAGCCCTGCAGCTATCTGGACTCACTGAAGAAGGTGATGTCGTTTCTTAGGGATTCCAGTCAGCACTAAAGAGGTGGTGGGCCTCCACTCCACATTTACTTTAGTCCCCAGGGCACTTGTAATTCAAACAACTGCATCCTGTCGGGGGCCAAGAGACAAAACAAACCTAGAGTCCAGCTATCTGCTAACTAAACTCTGAACAGCCCACTCTCCATGCATCCGCACCCAGTGCATCATCCTAGCTTTGTAAAGCCAGACCCAGGATTCGAAGACATTCACATCATCAGAGGTGTGTAGCAGATCCTAAAGCCCTTTAACCACAAGTGCAACTGAGGAAGACAGCAAAATGCCGGGTATGGGGAAGAAGCACTTGGCTAGGATTCCCAAGACCTGAGTTTCTAGTCCTGGCCTGGCCAAGCCTCTTAATCACCGATGACCTTAGAAGAAACCCTGGATTCTTTCTAAACCTTCCCTGTCAGACAGGGATAATTAATGTCTACCTCTACAAGGTCACTGAAGGGATGATGTGAAAATGGCTCAAAAATGAATAGACTATTCAAAACGGAAAGTATAATTTTCAAAATGCACCTCTTTTTGCAACCCCTGCCTCCACACACCTATCACATCAAGGCTAGAAACTGTAGAATGGAGAATTTTTCTCAGTTAAGATCTTAACAGGCCCCTCTTCACTATTAAATATACTGGTAAAGTGATAAATCTCAAAGTGTCCAGGTATAGGCACAGAAACTGAGACTGCAAAGTGCTTGCCAATTTACAACCCTTTATTTTTAATCTTTAAGCCACTTAAGTGAATAGAGTATGAGTCACTACTCTTAAGAGACTCCCTTTCAGCTCCCTCTGGTATGGGGAAGTAGGTGAAATAAGCTTTCTCATTAGCCAGGTTGTACTGTGATGGGGGTAGAGGCTGAGACTAGTACAGTAACATAGCCACACTCAATCCTAAAGAGAAGACTTAGAACAAACTGTTAGCCAGGCAGAGTACTGGAGAGACAGGTTTTGAAGCTGGGAAGGGTTTATAACCCCACCTGGGCCCAAGGTGACACCTGGGAATCCACTTGGTGTGATGGTACCAGGGAAGAAGAGGACTCAATCGGATGGTTCACCTGACCATCTCCATCCCACTCAGCAGTGGGGAGGCAGTACAGGAAGGCCAGAGGCACTCATTCTTTATTCTATGCACTATTTACTGGACACCAGCTGTGTGCAAGGCACATTGCCCAGTGCTTGGGAAGGATTTAAGGATGACTGGGAAAGTTGCTGGCCAAAGGAGATGGGACGAATATGCAAACAGTCCAATAGCAAAAGAATAGAATAAGCGCTGGGGTGGGGGAGAGTTCAGAGGATGAGGACACCTCTGCCTAGGGAGACAAGCAGGACCAGCTCTAGGAGGGACAGCATTTGACCAGACCCTGCTATGTAGGTAGACTATCAACAGGGTTGGATGAGGGTGAAGCCACCTCTCCTAATGGGGGAAAGCAGTACAGGTAAAGGTACCGTCTGCACTGTCACAGGAACAGCTCTGGCGAGTGCTACCGTTTGTCTGGAGCATAAGGGACTGTCGGCCATGGCAGGCAAGCTTGGAACTACGTCTGGGCTCTAGAGATGATTAGTCTGTCAGTGGTAGGTTAGAATGGACAGAAAGGAAAAAGCCTGAAGGCAGCAAGGTCATTTAGGTAGTGCCTGCAGTTGTCTAAGTTGTCTAAGCCAATGGACAAGCCAGGGTGTGGCAACAGGAACAGAAAGAAATGGACTGATGCAAGAGTCCACAGGACTGTGGTGTCAGACTGTACATGGGAGGTTCAAAGGCGAGGGCTGAAGGGGACTCTTGGGCTTTTAGAGCTGGCTGAGGGGTACAGAGGACTGAATGTTTCCATCTAGACAGGCTGAACCCAAGTTACCTGCAGCACCATGGGGGGACATGTCCAGAAGCAGTCAAAGATGAAGAACTAGAGCTCAAGGCTGAAAATACAGTTCCATGCCCCAAGTGAGGGTTGTGATTGTAGTGAGCTCAGATGCAGGCAGGGAGGCTTGAGGCTGAGCAGAGAGCCCTGGGGAAAAGGCCAGAGTCTGGAAGGAAGAGGAAACATCAGTGGAGATACCAAAGAAGTTACAGATAAAATCCAAGAGAGCAGAGAGGTACTGAAGCAGGGGAGGGGTAGATGGCATCACACTATGCAAAAAGAACAAGGAACTAGAAGTCAGAGAAAAGTGATCCCGTTTGTGAATCAACAGGTTAATAAGGAAATAAAAGCTGAGGCGAGGTTACAGGCAGTTAGAGGAGGAGAAAAGGAAGGCAGAGGCAGTGAAGAGAAGACTAGTGAATAGGAGCTACAGGACCAGGGAAAGGGGTTCCGGGGAAGGGTCCAGCTGAGCACATCCTCTGTGCACAGGTGTCAGCCCTGAGCTGGCCGGCGTAAGTAGGAAAAGGCCAGTGGGAAAGTGGCTCAACGGTGTGGGTAGAGCGGTCCTCCTTAGCAGTATGGTCTCCTGCAGAGGCAGCAGGAAAAGGACAGAGACCCCGAGGAGGAAAGAAAGGATTCAAAGGTGCTTGCCCAGCTCTAACTTAGTAAAGCGAGAGGTCAGGGGTCCCACCTACAGTTTTATTCATAGTGATCTAAGAAGAATCCTGAGGACACCTTTGGCAGAAGCACGTGACTGTGAATGGGACCATTAAGGGGGGTGAGACAGTTTTCAGATGTTCAATAGTCAACCAAGTTGCATACAGAAATGGACCCTGCAATTTCGGCCTATGCCCTCAATCTTTTCTAAGCTAAAAAGCGACTGCCCCTCGCCCTTGCCAGGGATATCAATGTGTGGCCAACTCTGATGAGCGGATGTGCCCACCTTCAAGTTGCATCAAGATTCCAAGGTGTAATAAAAGCCACAGCTGACTGGCAAAGTCAGCAATGGGGTCACAGCAACCGAAGACTGAACAGCAGGCACCCGCCGTCCACGTGTGATTCTGTGTAGAAGTGCCGGGGTGTGGTGGGAAAGCCCAGGTCCAGAGCCAGGTACTCAGGTCTACCCCAACTACTGAGTGCCACCAAAAAGCTAAGTAACTGCATGCATGTCTGACCACCCAGGCCCAGCAACACTCGCCTACGAATCAAACGGACTGGAATCCACGGTCATGAAAAATTCTTTCTGGTGCTGAATGTATTTGTTGGTGATTTGGGGTCCCCCTCTTGGAGATTCTTGTTGTCGTCCCAATTATGAGCCATCTCCATGTAAACTGAGTGGCTCTAACAACGACATTACAGTATTTCAGCACTATTTGTAGCTTACACAATGCTTTCACACACATTTTTTCAAGTTACTCTCCCTGCAAGGCAGGTATTGTGTCCACACTGCAGACAAGGCACATGGCAACTGAAGTTCAGCGATCCAGTGCCCTGCCCAGAGTCCACAGTCACACACCTGGACCCCAGACCAGTGAAGTAGAGCACTATTTCTCCTAGGTACTCGGAGTGAAGGATCAGCCTACCCGATCGATGGTCTCTATGCTCTTCAGAAAAAACGTACAGCTTGATAATGGTATCAAAATAAGCCTAAAACCCAAGCAAGGCTCCACACCAACCTCTCCAACACTTAGTTTGGGTCAGGATGAGGCATATGCTTTGCTGGTTCACACAGAAGTTGCTGCTTTGGGGATTATTTTAATGCAAACGGGTTTTATTTGGTCTTGTTTGGTTTAGCTCGATTCCTTTTCTTATACTTGGTGGGCCTGTACTCCAAGGTTCTGCGCGATTTACCATGTAATATGTGAACGGGAACACTAAGGGGGTGGGATTAAGCCTCTGTTCCAAGAAGCTTTGTGTAATCTAGGAGGAAAGAAAAGAAAGATGAATGCTTTTCCTGCATTACAGCAAGCTCGACAGGGTAAACTATGGGGTGTCCATTTCCTGAACATCTAAACATTAGCAGGACTGAAAATGTCTGGGAGAGGATGGCCAAACTGCTAATGTGTGATGGGATCTGTACACATTCAAGGACTTGAAAAACCAACCCAAGAGCTGGGAAAGAAGTGGTGGGAACAATAAGGTTCACATAGAAAATGTCTTGCCAAATTCTCAGCCGCTCTCCACTGCTCTTTGGAGATCTTAGCACGAAACTAGCAGCTATGATTAGTAGTCTTTAAACTCCTCATAGAGGAGATTTCAGAAACTAACTACCCCATCTTCGGCCCTCTCTTCACCTAGGAGACTACCAGCTGGAGGTTTCACGTGAAATCACTGACCTCAGGCTGGGAACCAGAGGTCACCCCTTTGCCTTTTTGGATTAAGACAGTTTAGAATGGCAGGACCAGGCCTCCACCTGGGAAGTACTTACTCATAAATCCCAATCCCATTATTGACCTTGGAAAGGGATGTTCAAAATCATATGTTATAGACATAAAAGCAGTAACACCTCAGATAGCACGAACACAATACTCACTACGAAACAAGTTATAAAGGGCCTATGTTTCTGAAAGGCTAATGTTTATTTGAAGTGAGGCTATTAAATTGGACACTGTAAGACAGAATAACTAGAAGAAAAATTAAAAGGAAGGTTAAAGTTATTTCTCCACCTGCAGCAATTACTATCTGTATCGCCTGGAGGACATGATGGTTCTCCCTCGTTCCCCACCCGTCTCTCTCACTCTCCCCTCTCTCTTCTCTGTCACTCCACACTCACACCTCCCACAAAACCATCTACTTATATGCTCAATCTGGAACACTGGGGCAAATCTAATTTCCATTCATACTGTTCAACCGGCCACAGCAGAACCAAATACAAAGCACCTGCCATCTCCACCGAGGAGAAAAATGACTAGCCCCACTCAGGAACAGACGCCCAAGGTCCCAGGCAAGGAATGCAGCTTGCTCAGTGCTCTACCGCAGGCAAACTTTAATCCTGCATTCTTATTTGTCTGTTATCTACACACACACAAAGCTTCCCTGCGCAGGCAAAAGTATGCCCCAGTCCGGAGGCCCCACCTTCGGCAAACAGGTGTTGCTGTGCCTGCGAATGTAACACCAGCCAGAGCCAAGGTTGGGCTCCTCCACGCCAGGTAAAGTGGTTCAAAGGAAAAGAACATCTGAGGAATGCAGTTAGGGCCAGGCCTGCTCTTGCCCAGATTTCTGGTTCTGCTTCCCACCTCCAACACGAAGGGAAAAGGCCGACACACACAGGTGCGCAGAGCCAGCAGGCCAGAGTTTTACAAGCAGCAGATGGGATGGTGAAGACGCTGCTTCCTGGTAGCACAGTTCATGGCAAAGAGATGGGAAAAGAGGAAATACAAATCTATTCTTCATGTAAATAAGCCTTTGGACTCTGCCCTCGGGTATTCCCACCCATGTTCCATTTTCCAGGAGCTTATCACAGACCTGGTTGTAGTAAGAAAAGGCGAAACAGAGGTTGCACAGGCCCCTGGAGAGGGAAGCAGGGAAAGGAAGGGAGCGAGGGATGCAAACCTCATCGTCAAGCCACAGGCCCCGCACCTCCTGGGAGCGAAACCAACCCACCCGACACGTTCTCAGCCCCACCCCAGAACACACGCCGTCTGAGGGACGCAGGGGGTTTGGAGGAGCGAGTTCTTCTCGCAAGCACTTTAAACCTAGTTGAGGAAATAGAACACACACGCATGAACACGCAAACACAGAGACGAGGTAGTGTGTAATAAATGAGGTTCGTGGTAGTTTCAGTAAGTGCCATGCTGAAGGAAACAACAATTCACTTCTTGGCTGAGAAGAGAACAGAGCAGAGTGGCTTTCTTCCACACAAATGGTCTCCGCTGCGGTGTCATCTCACCTGCAGTTTTAACATAGCTTCTAACCAAATCCCTGCCAGTATGTGCCTCACTAACATGAGAGTTTAAGTCGTTTCGTTTATTAACTTGGGGGGTAGGAGGCGCCATTTCGTGCTCTTTAAAAACTAGGTCCCAATTACCTGGTTTTGGGGCCGTGTAAGAGCACGTGCGGCCCTGGCATGTTAATGTGAAATATTTTGAGTGCAGTCACTTCTTCCTCCTTAGCTCCCGAGCTTCTGCCGATCTCTCAAAGAGATAGCACAGCCTCCTTCCCACAGGACTTTGCTAGGCAGCCACTCACTGGGCACAGGCCCTGAATAATTCATGGTCAGCCCGGTCACTCAGGAGCGCCAAGGCCCGCCAGCTGCCATGAAGTGGGAGGCAGGCTCCAGGCTCACTGTAAAAGAATTAAATACTATCCACGACCTCTGACACCTTCTTTACAGACACTGAAAAGCCTTCCCTCTTTTCCTTCCGTGTCACACCAGGACCTTTCCCACTAGATCAAAGTGTAACTGGCTTTTACTCTCAGGAGGACAGGTCTCAAGTATACACACGGGGTGGGGAGAAGTATGTGATGTCCTCATACAAGTGCATGGCTGGGACGTCATTCCCCCAGTCAGGATGCGATGACATTGAGCTTGACACAAGAGGGATGCTCAAACACTGTCAGTCCTCGTCCCCTCCTCCTCCCTGTCCCTCTGCTCCAGCCAGACTAGTCAGTGCCCACCACCTGTCTTGGGCTTTCCTATCTCCACGCCTCTGCTCTTGGTGCTCGTCTCTCCTTTAGGTCTAAAGTCAACTCATCTTTCCAGCCGTGCTCCACCACCCTCTTCCAGGACGGTCTTCCAGATTATCCCAGCAGGGATGGTTGCTCCTTCTCAGAAACCCAATACCAGTACACTGTCAGCCCCCTTGTCTGGCACCTATCATGCCCCGCCTTAGAGTACTGCTTATCTCTTCCAGTGCACCAGTCTTATCTACCTACTTAAAATAATGGAAAGTGCACCAGTTGCATGCTCAGGAGAAGTGAAAAGTGGACTCCAGTCTCAGCTTTTGACACTGACTGGCCTTGTGACCCTGAGCCAGTCCCCTGGCTTCTCCAGTGCTCTCCTTAAAAACCAAGGGATCTGAAATAGAAAGTCTCGATGGTCCTCTGGATGTAATGTGCTTGGAAATACAGGGTCCAGCAGAAGTAAAGCCTGCTTGAGCCCTAGCTGTTGTAGCTCAGTGGATTGAGCGCGGGCTGCGAACCAAAGGGTCACCGGTTTGATTCCCAGTCGGGGCACATGCCTAGGTTGCGGGCCAGGTCCCTAGTACGGGGTACACGAGAGGCAACCACACATTGGTAATTCTGTCCCTCTTATTCTCCTTCTCTTCCCCTCTCTCATAAAAATGAAATAAAATCTTTTTTTAAAAAAATAAAGCCTGCTTGAGTGTGGTTGGTAGGGTAATAATATGGGTGTAATAACACAGTTTTAATTTGAACATTCCACCTAAAATGTCATATGGTATGCTTGAGTGTGTGATATTATGTTACAGAACTACATGCTTATGATTTTGTAATTAAAAAGAAACATTATTTGTGCCGGACCCTGTATATCATTATCTGTTTTAGGATAGATGCAAGTCTTATATAACCTTCACGTCACACCCTGTACCCGAGTGTCCTCTTTGCGACAGTTGTTCCAAAGTGATTTAGCCATTTCAGAAGCCTGAACACTGAACACAAGTGTGAAAGCACAGCAAAGGCTCTGTGAGGGAGTCAGCACCATGTGGCGAACTGCTGAGCCTGCTCTCCCTGTGCGACCCACCCAAGTCCACACCTTACTCCTGCACAATGAAAAGATGCGAGCTGGAACCCCTAACAGGTGTCAGGAAGGCCCTTTTCAAAAGTCACCTACCATCTCATTTATAGACAAGGAAAACGAGGCACAGAGTGGCATGCGCAGTGATACAGAATAATTTACTGCATACTGGAAACTAGAAAGTAGGCCTTCTGAGTTCCTGCTTCCTGTCTCATTTCTAGGGCAAAACCTGAAGGTGGAGGAAGGTGAGAGCAAAGGAAGTGGCATGCATTTCTCCTGCCTCAGTCAGTGAAGTGGGCCCACGGCCCAATATCAGAGAGAGGTCCTCCTCCTCCCCTTTCCTACCTCACCTCCTAGCACCCAACGCCATGTGGGAACTGACAGGCTCATACTAAGTGGCAGGTGACCCGTATCTTTCCATGTTCTCTGATGTCCAACCTGCACCAGCACAGAAAGAATGAGGACCCAAACTGTGTTGTGTGGGCAGCTCTGATCTCAACCTCCCAGCATAGAATAAAACAGAGAGACCCAATAAACTGTTGTTCAAAGACCCTCTCTCAGTTTCCTGCATTGGACTTTTCTTTATTATTCTCATAATGTTTAGGGAATAGTTTACTCATGAGGCATTTTTAAAAAAACAGCGGCCCTGGCTGGTGTAGCTCAGTGGATTGAGCATGAGCCCATGAAGCAAAGGGTTGCTGGTTCGATTCCCAGTCAGGGCACATGCCTGGGTTACAGGCCTGGGGGTTACTGGTTGGGGGCATGCAAAAAGCAACCATACATTGATATTTCTCTCCCTTACCCTCTCTCTAAAAGTAAATAATTAAGGTTTAAAAAAAAACCAAAAACATCTGACAAATGAATTTATTTATTGTAACTGGAATTTTAATGACAGGTAAAGAATGAAATGTGATCAGAGAGAGACGAATAAGCTTTTTACTAACGCCTGCCCCACTCACCTACAACCACCTTTTCTCTCACCTTTTTATTACCATCCCCCGACCTTTTTATTACTGTCTGTCAGGACAAACATGAACTGAGACCATCTTGGTGACTTCTCTCCACTGCGCCTGATTTTAATAACATAATAAGAGCTGTAGTAAAGGATAGGGAGCAACTGGAACCATTGGGCATTGATGTGGGAAGGTAAGATGGTGCAGCTGCTGTGACAAACAGTATGACGGCTTCTCAAACAAAATTCAAAACAGAATTACGTATGACCCAGCCACACACTCTGGGCCTACATGCACAAGAACTGAAAGCAGGATCTGAAAGAGGTGTTTGCAGACCCTTGTTTACTGGAGCGTTCCTCCTAAGAGCCAACAGGTAGCAGTAACCCAATGTCCACTGATGAATAAATGGATAAAGACAATGTGGTATGTACGATAATGGAATGTTGTCAGCCTTAACAAAAGAAAGAAACCCTGTCAAATGTACAACATGAACGAACCTTAAGGACATTGTGTTAAGCTATTACAGGGACATTATGAAGTAAGTTAGTCCCAGAAAGATGAGTACGGTATGTTTCCACCTGTATGAGGTGTCCAGAATAGTCAACTCGCAGAAACAAGAGGCAGATGTGGCTGCCCGGAGCTGGGGCTGGGGCTGGGGGAGAGGGGGTTGGGGGGTGGGAGGGTTGAGGGGTTGGGAGGTGAGGGGGTGTGGCAGAGCTGTTCAGCGGATACAGAGTTTCAGTTTTGCAGGAGGAAAGAGTTCTAGAGACCTGCCACATGACAATGTGAATTAGCCAACACTACGGAACTGCACACTTAAAAATGCCGAGGATGGTATATTTTAAGTTTTACGTCTACCACAATCAAACATAGAGTGGCAGTTCCAGGGAAGACTCGAGCGGAGCGCACTGTGGACTTGGGAAGAAACAGCAGCCCCAAAGCCACACGCAACGCGTCTGTGACCCTCGGCTCAGACGCAGTGTTTTCGCATGCTATCCCTCCAAGTCCTCTCCACGACCCTTCAGAAAAAAACTCCATGCGAACCATGCCAACCCTCACTTTTACAACAAAGGCCTAATGTGTTAGTGGTGGACTCCAAGCTGCCTCCAGGCCTCACACTTGTGTACAGGGCCACAGCAAAACGTCCGTCTACCACCAGAGTCACCGCTAGTGTCAGCCTGATGGGCTCAACCAGGCCGAGCTTCAAGACACTGTTCAAAAACTTTATTTTTGGGATTCAAGACATGAAGCACAAAAGCGATCAGCTGGTAGTTTGGGAATAGTCAGTGGGAACACGCCATGGTTGGTGGGCAGGTCCATATTTACACAATTTGGGTTAGTGTGTGTGCGCACGCATGTGCAGGCCCACGTGCACACAGGATCGCCTTGGCTGATACTAACTAGACAAATGCTGAGGTTTTGTGACACCCCATCTCCCACTATTCTGAAAGATTCAGGCCTGCTCCTCTACCTAGAGAACACCGACATCCTGTCCGTGTGGGCACGTACCAAGCTTTCTGTTAAGGATAATTTTAAGGCACTAAAGTTCTTACTGATTAAAAACATTGTCTGTCCTTCTGCCTATTCAAGATTACGGAAGAGCAAATGGCAAAACTCATCACACAGGAAAGGGGCCGGTAATTGGAAGTGATTATAATCAAAGTCTTGTTAATTCTCTCCAAGAGCCTGCAATTCAGACTCATCAAACAGAAAGTTAAGAAGAAAAAAATCAACAAAAAAGACTAGGACTTGAGTCAGTCACTCGGCGGTTGTTATTTTCTGGAGAAGGACAAAGGTTGCTATCTTCCCTGCACCTACCACACACAGCTTGTGCCTCCCAGTGTACACAGAAACCACGGGGCCAAGCTCACCCTGGAACCACCGGCAGTCCGCCTGCTCCTGCCCCAGGGCCCACGCACAAGCAGAGGCCTAGGGGACCTTCCTGTTTTGCCAGCCCACTCCCTCGTTTTTCAAGTGAGGAAACAGGCTGAGAGAGACTGGGTGTTTCTCAAAGTCTCAGCTGGCAAAGCCCAGTGGCCCCGAGATCTCTGACCACAGCAACAGCACTGACGATGGCCACCTGTCTGACGCCACTTTTGTAAAGGCTGTGACAAAGCTTTGTGATCTAAAAAAAAAAAGGTCTTAGGATACCTTCAATTATTTAATTTCATCCTCCCTTAAAAAAAAATAGACTTTTTCAAAAAAAGTTTTCAAGTTGTTTGTACAACCTACCACACTCTCATCTAGGATATATTTTGTATCTCCACATCTTATAACTCATACTGCCATTATCTTTTTAGTATACAATTTAACACAAATAAATGTTTGATCCTTTTTAAATATTTTATTTATTTATTTTTAGAGAAAGGGGAAGGGGGAGAGAGAGAGGGAGAGATATCAATGTGCAGGAGAAACATCAATCAGTTGCCTCTCACACGCCCCCAACTGGGAAACTGGCCTGCAACCCAGGCACGTGCCCTGACTGGGACTTGAACCTGCGACCTTATGGTTTGCAGGTCAGTGCTCAATCCACTGAGCCACACCAGCCATGGCGACTTTTTTTTTTTGAATATATAAATATCAATAGGCCTCCCTATTTTAACTGGTCACACTTCTCTCATTCTTGAGAGTCAGAAATAGAAAGAATACTGTAAAATGTGATTTTTACTCTCAGCTTTCCTATTAAATATAAGTAATGTCTGGCTCTATTGGGAAAGGTTTTAATAAGCTCAATCACCACTGGTGTCATCAAATGAGTATTCATTTCTTAAAACAAACAAAAAACTTTGCTCTAATTTTTGTTCCTCCAGCAGTTCTAATCCTGTAAGTTTATTCAAGGTATCTGAAGGTCTTACTCATAATTCTCTAGTATGGAGTAATTGTAGTGAGAGGTGTAAGATTTTTTTCTCTCTGATGAATCAAAGGGCATTCAGAGACCTACAAATACTTCTGTGAAGGGCAGCAATTTCCAAGAGAGTTAGAAAAGGCAGGTTCCAGAGAGGCATCAGAGGCTTTCAATTACCACCCAGGAAGGCAGGGACCTCTGATTTACAGAACCACTAAAGCAGGCAGGCTGGGGCAAATAACCCGATTCAGAAAATCTCCGACTGAAATCTGTAAAAGGGAGCTAATGCCCCCTACCAAAGACTGCTGTTAATATGATAGTAATATTTTTATAATCTTCTCCAAGATGAAAGTGATATACAAATTTTGAGTATTATAAATAATCCCCCTGAAAAGCTAGTAGTATTTCTTTTCATGATCCCCGATACCAAACCACAGCTGTCCCAACAAAGAGGGACAGGGCACTAAAGCGGCAGGACCCCCGCGGAGGACCCGCCTCTTCCAGCACAGCCAGCTGGTCTGATTTCCTACACGGAGCCGTCCTCTCCCTCCAAGCCTTCCGGGTCTCCCTCGCCCACCGCCACCTCTCCCCCTCCATTTTTGGCCATTTGTGGAGGGAGAGAGGGTGAATCAATTTCTCAATCTCCGTTCCAAAAAAAGTTTTAAAATATTTTATTGTACTTTCCTCCTAAATCACCCTGTCAATAAATGGTTAGGGTTATAATCATCTTAACATGCACTGACTACATACCTAAAACAGGTAAATGCGGTAAGAGAAGATGCAAATGTAGAAACCTTATTAGTTTTTAAAATTAAAAAATAAGACCTGACCATTGTGGGTCAGTCCGTTGGTTGGGCGTCATCCCACAAGGTGAGAGGTGGCCAGTCGGATCCCGGTCAGGGCACAAGCCTAGGCTGCGGGCTTGGTCCCTGGTCGGGGCATGAACAAAAGGCAACTGATCGATGTTTCCCTCTCACGTTGATGCTACTCTCCCTCTTTTTCTCCCTCCCTTCCCCCTCTCTAAAAATAAATAAATAAAATCTTCTTTTAAATATTCAAAAATAAGAGTCTTTTTTAGAGGTTCTCCTGGCTCCCAGGAAAAGGCGCGGGGTCACACAGGCCCTCAGAACACCATGCACATCCACAGCGGCCCTGTCTCCAGGCCATCGGAACATGTGCCCTTTGAGGGGTCCAGCTTCCCGCTCCTTGCATTCAGGTAGTATTTCTCAGTACGGAAGGGCTCCTTGCAGTAAGGGAGAGGGGCCCTCTCTTCAGAAGATTTATTTTCATAATAAACATTGTAACACCTCACAGGCCAACTGTGTGTACACACTAAGCCAGGCACCTTCCACACTATTGGAAGCTCTCACAGCAATCTGACCAGGTGGATGTTATCATTCTCAGCCTGTAGAAGAAATCTGCCCACTTACAGTTAAGCAGGGATTCACTCTGGGACCCCAGGCCTCTTCTCCCTATCTCACCAGCCTGGGACAGACCGCCCTCAATGCCTGAACTCAAACCTGGAAAAACCGGGTTTGGAATACCTCCAAACATGCCTGCAGACAGGCAGATTGACAGAGCCTTGGGACTCAGACAGTTTCCAAAGGCTGGAGAGAATAGAGACTTATATGAACTAAAGAAAAGATGATACCATCCTCAAACCTGGAGGCCACGTGATGGAGCCTTACAGATTTGTGACCAACAAAATGCCCAACACAGCTCTCACCTACTCCACACACACAGCACCTCCTCCCTCCTGCCTTTCCCACACCATCCGCAGCCCACTGAAGGGCAGGTCCCAACTTCGGAGTAAGTCAGGTTAAGCCCTTGCTCCCTGAAGCCATTGGCCACCACCTCAGTTGCAGGGCCTCCTCCCTCCCTCCAGCCATTCTCCTCCCTAAGGCATCCACCAGGGTGTCCCCAGCCGGCTCCTGCCAGGACACAAATCGGATCCTATCATTCCCCAAACACACATCAGTGGTTCTCAGATTAAGTCAATGGGGCCTCAGGACGCCTGGGCATGGAAATCTAAGGGAGGCCACTCTGTTTCAACCACGGTGATTTCAAGTTTGCCATTTTACATATTGAGGTAACAAATAAACTGCTATTTGAAAATAAAAATTATCCTGTGCTAAATATCGAAAGTTACTGGCCAAAAAGATAAAAACTCACTGGCATGGCATTCAAGGTCCCCCCTGCCCACCCCTAACAGTTCCACCTTGAGCTCCCTACACCCCTGCCTGCGGCTCCCTGAGAAAGCCAGGCAGCGCCTTGCCACGCTGTTCGTGGCACCGCCGGCTCGGCCTAAACCCCTTCCATCCGCTGACACTGCCTCTTCTGTGACCGCTGCAAATCTCTTCTGCTGACCACAGACTTGTTTCCACCTAATCCCCTGACTCTGTGTTTCTGACGCTAATCCCAATGCCTGGCGCATAGTAGGTGCTCAGTAAATATGCCACGCCTTCATTCACTAATAAATGAATGAAGCAAGAAAAATCAAATACCACTTCACTCTAATACTCATATTTCACAAAGCTTAAAAAGAAAGACTACTAGATGTACTTTCACATGTACCTGCTACCACAAGGTTTTCCAACATCATTAGTTATAAAATCTAATGTGTGGATCAACACTAGTATTTAAATAGATGGAACAGAATAGAAAATATCAGGACATCTCACGGACAACGACGACAAGTAAACACGACTTTGTGAAATGTAAATGCAAGTGGATATACATGCAACCATCCCACATACAGAAATGTATATATGTACTAAGTTGCCCTGTAAACTATATTTCTTACTGATACTGTGCTCAAAATTTTTTCTTTCAAGCTATTATAGATTAGATCAACACAATTCTTCTGAAGTCCTCCAGTTCTTAAAACATGAGAAACTTTATCCTCCATGATGAAATTCAGTTTAGGCAATAAGGGCGTTGGGTGTGCCCATTAAAATGGCTCCCTAAATGTCAAGTAGTTTAAAAAAAATAAAAGCCCTACATATGGACACGCCTGAGGATTACGGCTCATCACAGGCACAAAGGAAGCCGCACAAGCACACCTATTAATTCAGTGCCGGGGTTTTGGGTTTCGAATTAGTATCAGGTGTGTCCTCCAACCTGGCCTCCCCTCCATCCTGTGTTTCTCGAGGCAGTCTTGAATGCCTCTGCATTATTTACCAGCATCCCGGCCGCCCCTGGCCTTCCTGTCAGTGCGCACAGGCAGCTCCACAGATGGTGCGTGCAGGGCAGAGGCTGGGAGCGCACACTGATCCTCCGCAGAGCGACAGTTCCAGGCACGCTTTTGTGCTTTCACAGCAGGAACACTGGTCTACAAACTTCTCCAAAATCAGTATGTTGACCAGCTTTGGGACTGTCAGTCCATGGAACTGGCAAAGCCATAGTCCTGGGTAGAAAAAAGGTGACCACGGACCACAGGGCCAAGCTGGCTGAACAGCATGACAATGGCCCCCTAGATTTAAGAAGTTACTAGACTGTTTTTGTTGCCGTTAATCATGGAAGAGAAGGCTTAAATTACACATCAGTTAAAACAACAAGGACAACAACACTCTAGTCTGTGTGCAGCCCAGCCTGAGAGACAGATACATGGCCTTTGGCTATCATCGGAACAACAACCACAGCATTCCATTCCCTGTCATGGTCGGCCACTGCATTCACCAAATTCCCTATGGCCTTAAAGTCACAAAACAGGATTCCAGGAGGAAAACTGTGGCCAGCATTTACACGTTTCCAATGAACCATTAAATTATCAAATGCCAACTGCTGGCTTCCACTCAAGGCTAGAGATGACACACCGGAAAGCTGCAGGCTGGCCTAGGAGTGGGTGCCTCTTTAGAGATGCCCCTTCCCCAGAAAGCATCTACAGGGTCCAGGAAACGGGGAAGGGGAAGAGGTCCAGAAACACTGCAGTGACCTGAAGAAAGAGCGGACAATTAAAGAAATCTTTAGCTCTTTTGGCCAAAAAAGAGTAAAATCCTCGGGGCAGACATATGCAGCAGAAGAGGAGGCAGGGACCAGACTGGGAGGATGGTGTGAAGAATGCCCCATGTGTGCGTAATGGTTTGCTCTGGCTTCCAATGTCCCAAACTTAGAGAAGCATCTGTAAGTTAACACTGTAGGAGGGAGATCAGATAATGCAAGAACGAAAACCTAAGACAAATATATACTCTTCGATGGAAGATTAAACTCCACGTTCCAATAATCACCAGGTCCTGCTTCTGTTCATTACTGGAGAAAAAAAGAGTGTTTTCAATAATGTACACAGAAGCATCTCAAAAGATATGTATAAAACTTCTAAAAGGAATTATCTTTAGGGTTTGGAGAAGGGGAAACATCACTGTCCACTTCTGGAGCATTTGGATTTTTTTCTTTTTTATAATGCACTGCATTGTAATGTGCAATGCAAAAGCACCGAACTGCATTCAGGCTTAGGTGAGGTGCTGTAGGGAATGCTGAAAGAAACAGTATTCAGTGCCACTTCAAGGAGTTCAGTCATCAACTAGAGAAAAAAGGGGGATACACCCACCCACCTTGAGCACACACAGGGAACTAAGACACAAGGGAGCAGAGTACAGAATAGCAAAGTTGTAACAAGTTTCTTGGAAACGTCAGTGTGGACCACACGGCAGAGATGGCTCCAGGGAGTAGCTGGGGGCTCAGGATGCAGACAGTGGGGAGGGCCTGGTTTTCCTGAAGACTTGCAGAGAGGTCCAATAGGCAATGTGTAATGCAGGGAGGGCCTGGGGACCTGGCAAAAGGCACAGCGTCTTCCTGACTCCAGTTCATCTATTTCTTAAGATGCTTACAGACAAAATCATGTGGCTAATAAAGCAATTTCACATGCATGTTCAACAAATCTAAGGAGTCTGCAGAACTTTAAACCTGTGTGGCAAATTTTTATCAATCTCACCCAATAACATGTGCCCATCGTCCAATTATGTCACTACCTTAGGGCTCTGAAAATTCACAGGTATGCAGGAAAGAGGTCAAAACGCAGAGCTCAGCAAATTCCCTTAAAGATTACTAATTGCAAATGATGGACATGTTAACGACCAGAGAATGAAAAGGCTTTTCAGGCTTTTAAGAAGTGTCATCACACTCTGTGTAATACTGTCACATTTGCTGCTTGTTTTATACAGTCTAATTCCCCAAAACAGATTACATGCGGGTAAGAAGCATGCTAACACGGGAGTTACGTCACCATACTGCTAAAAAATTTGGAATGCTACTCTATTACTGGGTACTGTCATACTCTAAAAACAGTGCTGGCTCTTGAGGCCCCAAGAAGAAGAAATGGGACAGACTGATTCCAAGCCACAAAATCGCCAAGCAAATTCAGGAGAACTTAAGGGAAGACTAAATATTGTGTCACAGGCATTTTTCTAAAGATCGAAAAGTTAATGTTTCTTTCTCCTTGTCAACTTTATGTTTTCAAAGGAAGCATAAAGGAAGATCTTAAAAGAAGCTGTACATTATTGGTTGATTTTTTTTAAAGATTTATTTATTTTTAGAGAGAGGGGAAGGGAAGGAGAAAGGGAGAGAAACATCAATGTATGGTTGCCTCTCACATGCCCCCTACCGGGGACCTGGCCCGCAACCCAGGCACGTGCCCTGACTGAGACTTGAACCAGTGACCCTTTGGTTCACAGGCCGGCACTCAATCCACTGAGCCACACCAGCCAGGGCTCGGTTGCTTTTTTTTAAAGGAAGCAATTAGTCAATGGTGAACATAACCTTCCCATTTTAGAAAATAGTTTTATGTCTGAATTTAGACATCAATCTGAAAACGTGTTGTGAACATTTACTGTTATTTACCGTCATCTGGCCAACACTCACCCCACTTTCAAGTACAGCTCCACGTGGTTCCAGGAAGAGCTGCCAGGTTCTGACATCCCTCCACACCCCGCACCACAGTCCACTGCTTCAGGGAGAGCCCCCAACCAAAGCCTAGTAAATGACAGCCTCCCTATCAACAATCCCCCCAATGTTTCCAACTGCAACTAGAAAAATGGGGGAACTGATGAATAAGAAACTCCAGGGGGCAGATGGCAACCATATTTCCTGTCATCTGGAAAATCACCTAAAGGTGCAAAGACAAAAGCAAGAAATTGAGATACGGAAAGCTTTAATTTCTGTTCCTACAGGGCCTATCTGCACTTTCCCTTTTCCTCACATTGTGTTTATCTTTCCTTGATCACGCAAGGTACCCCAATATCTTTTCCCAAAATCCCTAATAATATAAAGTACCTTCCTCCACCACACCAGATTTCTGCATTAGGAATGCCAATCATAGCCTCCAACTGCCAACCACATGCCCTCTGAGCTGTGGATGGATGGGGCTGACATGTTTTATACACACGGCTTCCTGCTCTTCACCAATGCTGTGATTATTTCCTCTAAAGATAATCATTTGTAAATATCCAGCTGTTTATAACCTGGTATAAAAAGAGCATCTGGGCAAATCGGAGCCCCATCTCCAGACTCACTGTCCCCATGCTCAACCTCACAGAAATGTGAACTAGAAAAAACCACGATATTGACTCATTTAGCTATAAGGTTAAAAGAGAAAAAAACTGGCAGGACTTAGAGTCTGAACTAGAGTACCCTCAAGACATGTGTGAGCCCAGTTCTGAGGGACCCCCCCCCCCCGCAGAGTGTCAATGAATGGGACACATGGCCCATCTGAAAGACAGTGAATGCCCCCGCCCTGCAGCAGCCTCAGTCACTAATGGATTTCTGGGTCTTGTGCATCTGACACTTCGCAATACCCTCCACTTCTCCTCCCCCACCCACCGCTCACTTACTTTATTCAGATGACTCAAGTGAATCTCTGTTCCCAACACCCAGGAAGGACTAACCAAATACAATTTTGAATGCGGGATTCTTTTCAGAGAAGCCAGGCAGCAGACACAGAACAAGTGCTCGTTACTCACACCCCTCCCATCAGATGACGATTCAACGTGATTGTGTCAAACTGCCGATGGATCTCAAAACCATCTTCTTTAATCAAGCTCGTGTCAAACATCAAAATATAGTTTAAGAAACTATTTAACATCTACCCAGCATCATTTTTCTCTATAAATTAGAACTTTAAATCGAATGATATCTGAATTGTACTGTTAATATACAAGGTCTGTCCAAAAAGTACCCATCCATGTAATATGAAAAATTGAGACATTTGTTGAAGAAGATACAAGACACAAGAAACACTGTACACAGGACAATGATGCCTCAGTCCCCTTCAAAGTAGGCACCGTGGGACCTCACACAGCTCTCCCAGTCACCATGAGTTGCCCCATCATACTTTCCTGAATCTCATCAACGGTCTGAAAGCTCTTCCCTTTCAAAGGTGATTTTAGTTTGGGGAAAAGCTGTTAAGTCACAGGCGCCAACTCTGGGCTGTAGAGGGCTGAGTCACCTGGGTGATTTGATGTTTCACAAAAAAAAACTCTGCATGAGACGTGATGCATGACCAGGCACATTGTCATGATGAAGCTGCCAATCACCTGCTGCCCATAGTCGCAGCCTTCTGATCATCAAAACAGTTTCCATGGAGGAATGTTCAAACTTAACACAAGATCTGATGCAGATTCGTTGTTCTACTTGCTTAGCCATTTTGAATGTGACAGCCACACACTACACATGCTCACTCAACCACCTACCCCCACTCTACCACACCCACGGACTAGTACAGTGAAGTCGCCATCATTCACGCACGCACATTCCAGTCCACTCTCCTTGGCTGCCAGGTTACATCGACGTCTCTCAAACTGTTCTCATTATACTAACAACGGTCAGAGTTTTTCCAGACAGACCTCATAAAACCTACTCGGTGATATTTCCAGTTCATGCTTATCATGACATGTTTTATTTTTTAAGTGTATAGGACTTTATAAATGCCCTGTATATAAATTATATTTTTTACTTTTATCTTCCCTATGTTGGTGCCTGCTCACAGGTCCACTTTGGTAGAAAACTCGCAAAGGAGTTAAACTCCTTTATAGTGAATTTAACAAAGGCAACAAATATGACCATATGAGATACGAAACACCCACCAGTGAGCTTTTTGATGACCATGTCCAGATAAATGAAAAAATTCCTAAGTCTACAGTACGTTCAGATGCCTACAATGGATCTGCCATCTGTTCCCAGGCAACTGCCAAATAAAAATCACAGTCTTATGATGCTGGTAGCTTTCATAGAATCCCTGTTCTTTCTCACTAATCTACCACTATTATTTATATGAGAGAGCAGAGGAAGAAATGAGGTACTGACACATGCTACAACATGGATGAACCTTAAAAACATTTCACTAAGTAAAAGAAACCCGTCACAGAAGGCAACATACTGCATGATTCCATTTACATGAAATGTCCAGAACAGGCAAATCCAGAGTCAGACCGTAGACTGGTGGTGGCCTGGGGCAAGCAGGAGGTGAAAATGGGAAGTGATGACTAATGGGTATGGGATTTTGGGGTGATAAAAATGTTTTGGAATTAGTGGTGACTGCTTGCACCACTCTCTGAGTATATTAAAAACCGCTGAATTGTATACTTTACAGGGTAAATTTTATGGTATATAAATTATATAAGAGACAGACAGATGGGGATGGACACAGGCATGTGTGCACAGAGTGCCAGGAAAAGCCTAAGAGGAGGAAAATCTTAAGCTTTTCTTCTTTTGCTTACCCTTGCAGTCCCCAACAAAAGAGAGGTTATATTCCCTAAATTCAAACATAAATCAACAGTAACATTTACAGGATTTTCTCACAGAAATGGTGATGGGAGTTCCTCAAAAGAAACTGGCTTAAGAAAAATATTTTGGCCCTGGCTGGTGTAGCTCAGTGGATTGAGTGTGAGCTGGGAACCAAAGGGTCCCGGTTCAATTCCCAGTCAGGGCACATGCCTGGGTTGCAGGCCAGGTCCCCTGTGAGGGCCATGTGAGAGGCAACCATACATTGCTGTTTCTCTCCTTCTCTTCCTCCCTTCTCCTCTCTCTAAAAATAAATAAATAAAATCTTAAAAAAAAAAAAAGAAAAATATTTTGGTCAAGTGGGAAGAGGAGTTAAGGCAAAGGCCAATGGTGAATCAAGATTTTCCTAGGTGCTCAAGTGAGTTGACTGCCGGTCTGCAAACCAAAAGGTTGCTGGTTCGATTCCTTGTCGGGGTACATGCCTGGGTTGCAGGCCAGGTCCCCAGCTGGAAGCGTGTGAGAGGCAATGGATCAATGTTTCTCTCACTCATCAATGTTTCTCTTACTCATCAATGTTTCTCTCCCTCTCTCTAAAAAATAAATTAAAAAAAAAAATTTTTTTTAAAGAGTTTTCCAAGGTGACTGAGGAATGGAACATGGGCTCTGGAACACTGAGGGCAGGAATGAGGGCCGGGCTGTGAAGAGGGTCTGTGTGTGCTTAAGAGGTTTAATGCGGGAGAGGGTAAGAGGCTGGTCTCCCAGCCGGGGTCCTGTGCCTCACCTGGGATTTCAGCCATTGCTGAGGTGTGAACAGAATTCGTGGAATGTAAGGATTAGCAGCAGGAATCCAAGCTGATTTCAAAAGTGGGGAAGGGGTCAATGACCGCAGTGAGGAGAAAGGGAGGGGAAGGAAACTGTATTCCAAAAAGAAAGAAAGAAAAAACGCTCTGCATTTCTATGTACGGTCAGAGTGCTGAAGTCATGTGTATAGAAAATAAATTGAGGGTATCATCTGGGACTACATTTAATGACCTAAACAGACTTCCTACTCAATAGCTTTCATGAGCCTCTTTGATATGAAATGCTCTTTCAGATTCAGATTTCACAAACAATGGGTGCTGTATTTAACATGCACTAGGGACCACACCTCCCTTACAAATAATCCCAAATAATGCATAATTTAGGGCAACCGCCTCAGGAGTGAATGAGGGAAACAGCGGATAGCTATTAAATCCCTGTTAATCCTGACTATAAAAATCCATTCCATCATGCAAGAAGCCTTTCCCTTGAGGCACAAAAGTGTTCCCTCAGAACTGAGCTGTGGGTGTGTAAGTAAGAAAAGCTCTAGCTTAATTTTCGAGGAATGAATTCAAGTGTGAGCTGGTGTATCAGTTTGAGAGGCCAAAAGCTGACTTTGTTTTAAAGAGAGGGTCCTCGGGGACGCGAGCCCCACCTCTTCTGTTTTGCTGCAGAGGAAACGGAATCGGCCATTCCGAGGTCCCAGCCAGCCCCGTCTCTCTCCAAGCTCCCTCCGTCTTCACATTACTCGGCCCATCCTGTTAAAATTTTTTCCTCTTGTGGTCACTCCTTTTCTCTCAATAACTAGAGCACTAATTGCCTATGCTACTCACTTGGCACTTGAGCACATGAATACATTCTACATTAATACATACTAATGTTTCCTGAAAATAGTTTTTAACTTCCTATTTAGACAATTATAAACCCTATTTTATAGATCTCTTTACATATTCAACAGCAAGCTGGCTCTGTACTTTTACTAGAAAAAAAAGTCAAATATTGGGGAAGAAAAGTAAAAGTCAAATAAAATATTCATACATATTTACTTTCACAGAGGGTGACTGATGTGAATTAACAGTCTTACTCTGGAAAGTTTCTAAGTGAAACTACCATGTTATAAGAGACAATAAAAATAGATAAAGCCAGTACCTTAACTATTTAATTAAAAACTCATGATTGTAGGTAGAAAAAACACTGACATCTCTCAAAAAAAGGGTAAACTGAAAAGTCTTTTATGGTTTTAAAATAAGTGTTCCTCCATCTATGTGCAAGTCTATCTCTTTGGGGATTAAGTAAATAATTTCAGCATATAACTTTAATGACAGCTTGAAATTCGCAGTCAACTGAGAGAAAGTGCTGGCAAGTCCCGCTCTCATTCTCAGTGTGTAGAACACCCAGCTCTGTTCCTCCTGAGAAAACCCTGTGCCTGAATATTTTTATCTATACCCACAAATTTTTTTTTTAGGATATCGTTTTCAAGTGTCTCCACTGATTTTACTTAGCAGGAGAGAGCTAATTTAGGCCCAAAGAAATTTTCCACTCTCCTGGACATTACAAATTAAAAGGCCCACACAGCGACAGGGGCTGAAAAGGGAGGACCCCAGTCCGCCACCCCCAGGAGGACCCGCCCAGACAGGAGCTGTCGAGAGGCTGGGCTTCCAGGACGGGTGCGTTCCCCCAGCCAGCAGGCAGCCCTATACTCAGTTTGGGAAGCACATGAAGCCTTCTCGGGTGTCAAGATATTGAAACATAAATTGTGACTGACTTACTGAGGTAAAGAAAAGACTAAAAGATATGTATTTTTTATATCCTCCCCCAAGGACAAACTTCTTGATTTTAAGGAGAGGGGGAAGGGAGTGAGAAAGAGAGAGAGAAACACTGATTGCCAACCAGGAACCGAACCTACAACCCAGGCATGTGCCCTGACCACAAATAGAATCTGAGACCATTCCGTTCACCGGACGAGGCCCAACCAACTACACACCACCCCAGCCAGGGCAAGGCTGATATTTTAAAGGAGAGATAAGAGCTGATTTTCACTTTGGTGGGAATACTCAAAGGCAACAGCATTTGAATACTAAGTGAGAGTACTTAGGCCTCCTCCCTGGAAAGTGTTTCTCACAGGGTATCCTGTGCACGAACAATGCAGATTCCTGTGCTCCCTCCCACAGGAGTGAATCTCATCTTATGAAGCTGGAGGGACTTTGGAACGTGCATTTTTAAACAAATGTAATACCGTCTTCTGCATCCCAAAACAGTGCTTGATAAAGTGTAGAAGTTTTCATCTGAAAGAGCAAAGTACAGATGCTGTGGAGGCTCTATCTGTCTCTGTTGCTACCTGGCATCCATTCCATAAAAGGTTACTACCGGAAAGCACAAAAAGGAAAAGGGTTTGTTTTTAAAATAACTACTCAATTGATGAATTACTCATCCAAATTTAAATTCATGTTTAGCCCAGTGGCCAACCACTTTACTACTTCGTAAATATACCCGAGACCAAATACTTGATGAGTATTTTAAAGTTCACTTGTTTGGCAAGATCCACCAAGTTTTAGCCAATAAAAGCGTCTATGGGAAGGCATCGAGTTGCACTGTCCAAGTCGGCAGCCACAGGCCACATGTGACCACTGACCAGGTGAAATGTGGTAGTAAAATACATGCCGGATTCCAAAGTCAGTGTAAAAGATGTAAAGAGTCTCATTAAGTAACTTTTTATACCGATTACATGGGGTGGTAGAATAATATTCTGGATAATCTGATTACCTGAAATATCTTACTTAGAAAACTTAAAATCACAATGGGCTAGTTTCATGTTTCTTTTGGACAGCACAGATCTGGGTATTTAAAGTAAATCACTGCTTTAGCTGATTAAATGCTCCACCAAAATTCTTGGTCACTCAAACGCCTATGCTTAAAAGGAGTCTGGCCTATAAATACAGCCACAAATAATTGTTATTTACTCTATACATGTAATGAGAAAGATACAATTAGGTGCTTTTATCTTATTTTCCTATGGCTATCAGTTGTCCTTGATGTACCTATAATTATGCAAACTCAAGGTCAATTTTTTTTGCCATGTTCACAGATCAGCAGAAAGGCTCATATAAAATTTTAGCTCATAAATGTCGATGAGTGACAACTCCAAAAGTAATCTCATTTTTAATTTATCTTTTTAAAAATGCTCTTTCATATACAAGCTTTCTCCTACCACCTCTATATGCCATTATTTTTTTGGAAGTAAAAAAATTTTTATTATTATTCAGAAATAAACACTAAATATTTTGGTTATATCATCCCAATTTTTAAGATTCATTGTTTATGAGTGTTGACGGAAAAAATATTAATTCTAGTTACTTTAACAATACTTTCAAGCTAAATGTTACACTTTTCAAAAGTCTACTTTTCCTATTTCCCCTAATTTGTGTTGATTCCACAAAACATAACCTACCACCCTAAACACTCATCACTGGCAAAAAGAAAACATTTACCTTCTACATTTCTTGAATAGTTTTATTTCACATAAAATGCTGGTTTCCCAAAAGTCTAGCTTATCTTGATACACTTTGTCATCAGCACACGTGTCCCACATGACTAAGGCACTGGGTCAGAGGTCAGGAATGCGGGTCTGCCACCATGGGATGTGGGAAGTCATTGACAGAATGCAGAAACATCGCTTCCCAGCTCTGCCTCAGGCTGCATTAGCATGCTGTGATCTCTTTGCTACCCACGACGGGCCAATGCTCTTAGCTTCCTTCTGAACTGCAAATGGTCGACATTCAAGTTTAGACACAAGTATGCATCTCCCCAGCCTCGTACATGGAAAATATTTGAACATGTGGCAATCGTCAATACTAATTCTATTTCTTGAACGTTTACATGCTGAAGTCTTGAGACTCCCTCTTCACTCAGCTTGCGGGAGGGGAACGCTTTCCGATGAAGCTTTTCTCTACTTTAAAAAAAAGTCGGTATTTTCAAACTTCACCAGCAGAGGCTCTATGTGGATTCTGAAGACGGGAGCATTCAGTTCCCTGTGATTCCACTTGGAATTTCCCTCTGATGTTCCCAACTGCTAAGGAGCAGGAGGGGTGATGAGTGACTAAGATATGAGTCAGACTTTCAAACAAAAAAGTGTAAGGAGAATGCAAAGATTCAAAGCTCACTGGGCAATGGACACGAACCAACTCCAGACTCTTTCATCTTTGTGACGATAAACTGGCACTTGACAAGTGATTGCAGGCCTGATTTCTACATTTAAAAAAAAAAAAAAGTTACACACTATACCAGAGAAGCCATCTTCCCTGTGAAATATCTCACAGAGTCTGCTGCTCCGACACCACACGGGCCCTCCGGAATTCAATTCTGATGCTAACTACCCAGGGCAAACCCCACAGGCTAAGGGCCCCGTCCCACCGGACTGCAGCCACTTCAGATGCCAGTCGCCGTCCCAGGCCATCGCCTGTCCAAGACCACTGTACTTCTGGACTAAGTGGCTATAAATTCAGCGTTCCCATGAAAACCCTTCATTGAGTTCAACAATGTGCTAAAACAACACACAAAACTCAGGAACTAACATTTTATTTATGTTTGCCAGTTTATTACCAAGTATGTAGTGAACTCAGGAATAACCAATTGGAAGAGGTGCATAGGGCAAGGTAAGGCAGGTGTCCCTCCCAGGGCACCCCACCCTCCCAGCACATGGATGTGTCCCCCAACCCAACAGCTCTCCAAACCTTGTCACATTTAAGGGTTTTTATGGAGGTTTCATTATGTAGGCATGATTGATGAAATCATTGGCCACTGGTGATTAAACTCAATCTCCAGCTCTGCTTCCTCTGCAGATTGGTTGGCAGGGCTGAAAACTCCCACCTTCTAATCACTTGGTGCTTCCAGTGACCAGTTCTGTCCACTTAAAGCTCTGGGGTGGGGAGTCTCACCCTAACTCAACTAATTAGCACAAATCCAAGTGTGATAAAAGAGGCTCTTTATAAATAACAAAAGACACTCAGGAAAATTCCAAGGGTTTTAGGAGCTCTGTGCCAGGAACTGGGGACAAAGACAAAATTTATTTCTTAATGTACCAGAGTTAAAAGCAACTCCGGAAGATGAAGGAGCAAGTAGTTTACTTCACCTTATTCCCTTTGAGATACACGCATTTAAAGCCCCTGAGTAAAGGACACCAGACAAGGCGGTGGTTACATTAACAATACAAAATGCACCACACTGCTGAAAGATAAATTCTTGCTAATGTCTTTTATAAATCTCCTCAGAATTCAGGTTGAAGCTCAGGCAAGACTAGACAAGTAGAGCACCTGAGAGGGGCAGGAAACTTGCTGTGGGCATCCCTGCCGCTCTAACTGAGGACTCCCACTTCAGAACGCGTGTTTGTGACAGGAACCTGGCGGCAGTACTCCCTCACGCGGAGCCCGTCGACATCCTGCTCTCCTGCAGGGGACAGGAAGGTATTCTTCCCTTTTGTCAAAATCCAGTACCAGCCTTCCACACCGGCCCACCACCTTAAAGTGCATCTTTAAGATAACCTGTTGTGTGTGAGACTTTAATTCTCCCTAGACTTTAGCTGGGTCCAGAAGAAACGGTCTCAGACACCCAAGGAAGTAGATCAGGCAACTATCAATACTATACCAGTCTCAACTGTGATTCCCCAGACCAGCCACCTCAGCATCACCTGGGAACCTGTTAAAAATGCAAATTATTGCCCTGACCAGTGTGGCTCAGTTGCTTGGGTGTTTTTCTGCGAAACAAAAGATCACTGGTTCAATTCCCGGTCAGGCCACATGCCTGGGTTGGAGGTTTGGTCCCCGGTTGGGGCACGTTCAAGAGGCAACCCATCGATGTTTCTCTCTCTCACATTGATGTTTCTCTCTTTCTCTTTCTCCTTCCCTTCCCCTCTCTCTAAAATAAATAAATAAATAAATAAATAAATAAATAAATAAATAAATAAATCTTTTTCAAAAATGCAAATGATCATGCTCCACCCTCGACTTACGGAATCAGACTCTGGGAGTAAGCCCAGCAATCCGTGCTTTAAGGAGACCTCCGTGTGATCCTGATGCCCCAATTCTAGAACCACTGCCCCAGACACTGCTGGACTGTTATGCTTCTCCTGCTATCAGCATACAGAATTCTTAGACAGCTCAGAGAGTCTTCTGTGCCACAGAACTGGGAGTCAGATGATAAGATATTAAACAGATGGTTTTCCTGATAATCTTCTGAATTCCCTGAAAGCAATCTTTTTTGAACATCATTTAACCTAGAGGCAGCAGATTTCCTTTTCAGTAACGTGTCATGGTTACATGACTTCTTCTAGATCACAGGATGCATTCCTGAGCCTTCAAATGAGAATTGAGAGTTTTTTAACATGTTTACATTACCCATTACCAATACTCTGCACCAATGAGCTTTGATTCATTTGTGTTTTATTGAATATAGAAAAATAGTATACAGCTTGGAGCCACTCTGCCTTCAGCCATTTATCAACAGTACGACCTTGCACAAGCTATTTAATCTCTCTGTGCCCCAGTTTCCTCATCTACACATTATAGACAAAAATAATAACCTCCCTCAAATGGTTGTTATGGGATTAACTGTTAATATATGCAATGCATTTGGAACAGTGCCTGGCATGCAGTAAGTACCATATTAAGTGCTTACAATTTGTTATCATAACTGTAATAGTTTCGGGACCTAGATAACATAGAAGGGAAGATCTCAGAGTATGTATAAAGACACCTGATCAATACTAAGGACAGCTGCACATCTCCTCTGGAACTGTAGAAAAGAACAGATACAGAGAGCAAGACACCACTCAGCAGTTCACAAGTAAAAGCCTCCTTAAAACGGAGATAATACATAGTAGCCTGGGACCAGAAAGTAAATGTCTCATGGTCAAAGATAGCTGGTCACCAATATCATCCTGGACTAAAGGTTCAAATGAAGATTCAAGAAAAAGCGGTTAGAGATTAAAGTACAAATCAATAATCCACTAGCACAAGCCAGGACTGTGGTTTCCATAAGGTTACATGTTAATGAATAAGCTAGAAAATAAAGCTCCAATTCTAGAGGGACTATCTGGTTAATCATTAATTTATGCCCTCAAATCAGGCAAGTTCAGGAAAGACCTTTAAATCACTCCACTCAAGAAACAAATTATCCTAAGGCAGCTGAATGATTTCCCTATAGAACTTAGTTGGCTGCCTCCCCAAGGTCTTTTTCTTTCTTCCTCCTTCATGTTCTGTTCTGAATTTTCCAGCCAAGCTGTTAGTGTGGGACTGACCCCTGTCCAACCCTGCACGACCCCCAGCACTCCAGGAGTGCATCCTCATTAGCTGATGTCAGTCAGCACATCCTCTTCTCTGACTCCAGCGGGAGAGAGATTCTGAGAGGGGCACATGACCCAAGCCACGGTCAATCAGGCCGGTGAAGCAGAGGTGCTTTTCTGCCAGATGTCCTTATAGACAGATCTGGGACCTGGGGCAGCTGTCGTGGGACCACAGGGTCCCCAGAGCCTGCCTGAGAATACATCCACGCTAGGTAAGTAAAGCTGAAACCTGGGAGAAAAAAACTAGGTCCTGATCCCAACATTTAAGTCCGGAACTAAGTCTTACTTAAAATTCGTCTACTACGTGATCAAGAAACTCTGTCATTTAAACCACTTTGGGTTGAGGTTTCCTTTTGCTTACAATCAAGAGAAGTCTAAATTATACACATCTCATAATTAGATCATACTGTAAAGGTAACAAAAAAGTGAGCTATATTCACAATGAACTGTAAACTTACCTGTTTAAGTCACGACTACAACTTATTTGTCATAATTAAAGACAACAGGGAAAAAAATCATAAACCCACTTTTCTCACTGGGACACCATTGTATTTGAAATCACAAAGTCCAGATGCAAGGCCTTGTATACACTCCACGCTGACCCTTGGTTTGCATATGTTCAATACTGCTGAGTGTTCATCGTGACAGAAACCTTTCCAGGTTGTCAGGGCAAAACGCTCCCACCCCAACGAGGGCCACAGTCAAAGTGTGTTCCAGGTATTCAACACCTACAAAGGAGTGAGGAATCACAAAGGAAGGATGTGCTCCTGCTAATTTTAGTAAATCAATGGCACACTTACCTGTTACAGCATTAAATGTGCCCTCACAAGATTAAGCTATTATTTTTTATATTTAAAACCCTTGCATGTGATACTAACTAACCCAGGTCACTCAAAATAAGTACTCTACTGTAAGAGGTCAGATCAACTGAGTATACTGGTGAACTATTTATGCTTCATTATTTTCAAACGTAAAATGTATTAAAAATATACAAATTTCTAAAATCCTAGGGCAGCTCTCTCTAAACGGCTGTAAGAAATCGCTCTACTCAGAATAGTTTTGGCCTGAGGGATTGATTGACAGTTCCCCAAATGCGGAACTGGTCACCCTGCAACATGGCCAGCATGCTCCTCTGGGACATGTTTAAGTAGAAGAGAGCCGATCTTAGAAGGGAGGCAGGGGAGATGACTTTAAAGGACATGTAACGCATCCTGGGCCTCGGTGGCGGGCCGTGAAGGAGACTCACCGGCCAGAGCCTTGATGCGGGATCGCTCGAAGAGCCTGGCGGAGCTGTTCTCATTGTCCCAGTCGTCCACGTCCCAGCGGTTGTTGACGTCGCTGTACTGCTGCTGGATCTCGATGTTGTCATAGTCTGTGGCTACTGTGGTCGTCATCTTGAACTGTCTCAGCTGCTCCTCCTCCACATCAGCTCCTTCTTAGAGTTCTGTGAGAAAGAAAAGGAAAAACCTAATTAATCACTGAAAGTGTGTCGAGTCCTCATACAAATTACTGGGATAAAGGTGAGTGGAAGATAAAATTCTTCACACGTGTCAAGAACAAGTATCTGGACCACAGCCTCATAACATGTGGGTGCCCTTGGCCAAGGTACTTAACATCTCCGAGCCTCAGTTTCCCCAACCACGGAAGAGGAGCAACACTCTACAGGTTACTGAGAGGACTGAATAGATGATGGATGCCCAGAAAGGATGAGTTTCTTCCTTCTTTCCACAGTTTAAACCTTGCAATTTTGAAATTTTATCAGACCTGGATGAACAGCTACTTGGAGCTTCTGGATGAACTAATTTATTTCTCTTGTATATCACCATAAACTAAAATCTTTCGGCTTCTCCTAGAATTTCATAAAATGTTACATAAGACAACAGATCATTTCAGCTAAACATCTCATCTATACATTAGGAAACTGGTGTCTGAGATTAAATGAGATAGTAAATGTACGACCCCGAAGGCAGTACCAGCACCTGGTGGACACTCAATAAGAAAATGACTGCAATCACTTACATTGCTATGTTGTTTACAGTCTTACTACCAATACCAATGCCCACTCCCCAGGAGTCCAGTCACGGCGTTTACGGGGACAGACGGTAAAGAACCTAGGCCTCAACTTTTGGCCCACTGCTGTCTTCGCTTTGTTACAGTGCCCTCCGAGAATTAAGAGAAATACGTTTAAGCTTTAAATACAGCTACTCCCTTTAATACAGCTATTATGCAGTCATTGAATCAGAATGTACCGAGGACTTACTTTGTGCTCAGCCTGTGCCAGGTGCTAGAGATACTAGTAAATAAGGTAAGGACCAGGCTCTAGTATAGCTTATATCTTAGTAGGAGAAGCCAGACAAAAGGAACCAGGCAAGGCAAGATAACTGAAAGAAAATAAAAGTGGAGTGATATGATACAGTAAGAACATATTTTACATCTGATGGTTAGGGAAGGTCTCTGAGTAGGTGTTTATTTAAACTGATTTCTCAAAAAGGAACAGATCAAAAGGAATAGCATTCCAGGCAAAAGAAACAGCTTATATAAAGGCCCTGTGGTGAGAAACAGCATGGCTTGTTGGAGAAATAAAGAGATCAGTGTCTCTGGGGACAGTCTGGTGGGCAGGGGGAGGGACAAGGAAACGAGATCGGAAGGTTGGGGGCCAGACCTCAAAGGGCTCTGGAAACCTAAGTGTGACGGGAGGCACTACAGGGTTTTAAGTTAATAACTGATACCACTGGGTGCATGTTTTTAAAAGATCAATCCTGGTGCTGCGTGGAAAACCCATGCTAGGAGCCCTGGCTGGTGTGGCTCACTTGGTTGGAGCATTGTTCTGCAGACCAAAAGGTTGTGGGTTCGATTCACAGCCAAAGCACGTGTGAGAAGGCAGCCAATCAACGTTTCTCTCTCACATTGATGTTTCTCTCTGTCTCTCTCCCTCTCTCCCCCTCCCCCACCCCCATCTCCTTCCTTCTCTGCTACCCCCAAAGGCAATGAAAAAATGTTCTCGGGTGACAATAAAAAAGAAGATGTACTAGAAGGCAAAGATGGGCTCTTAATTCCTACTGGTGCAGTTATATTCCTGCATGTGTTATATACAATGCTATCTAGGTAAGTTAAGAAGAGGAGGAGGAAGAAAGATGCCCCACCCTTTTAGTGGTGGGAAGGTGTCCCAGCCAGTCCTGTCCCAGTCCTCCACCTTAAGATTCAATGGTTTATTACCAGATTTTGTACCTGGATGCTCACTTAGTGAAAGGCCATTCATTCACCATGCGCCAAGAATATGTACGCCGACCGGAGTCAGCAGGCCGAATCGCTAGAGTCAGTGCACTAATAAAGCCAGGCCACCACCCGGCAACCATAAAATGATCAGTTGAGCTGATTTTGTCCCTTCACACAGCCTACCATGCAAAGAAAATAAAGCCCCATGTGCCAAAAAGAAACATTTCTCGTACTATGCTTAACATGTAGCTTTTCTCAAGTTCTACCCCGCAACCAGGTTCCCGGAGTGAATAAATCAAGGTGAAAGGAATGAACTGCACCTTAAATAGTATGATTGTTGGTAGCACAGTGTAGAACTGCCTCCTCCTTTGTCATCAGCTGTTTTTTCACCATCTATCCAAGAACACGGTCACGCACCGCCCTACACACTCCTAAGGAAAAGGCACTGTGCCCACCTT